>MCFE01000152.1:0-153078 GCA_002104905.1 Basidiobolus meristosporus CBS 931.73 | reverse complement strand
ATCTTGGCTTTCCTTTCCTTCCTACTGGACTAGACTCTGGAGCACACCTGAAGAAGAGAATTATCCTAGCAAGACAGGCACTCCACAAGCTACTGGCTGTTACTCCTCCTACAACTTCAGCTCCCAGCTGCCTCCTTCTACTCAAGCAGTTTGTCTTCCCTGTCCTGGAATTTGGCTTACCACTTCTCTCTCTTACTTCTAGAGACTGCACTAAGCTTGACAAGTTTGCAGTATGGTGCATTACCTCCTTGGTGCCTCATTTGCCTGAATGCCCCTACAGACATGCTATTCTTGGTGCTTTTGGGTTTATGCCCTATAAGATCAGACTTCTCTACCTTAGAACCAGATTATACCTCAGACTTCACAACTGCAACAACCCACTGATTAAGGCCTGGAAGAGAACACACCACACAACACCTGGCTCCTGCTGGAGAACTATACTTGGAGATCCTGAAGTCAAGAAGTTTGCTGAATTTATTCTGCAGTCAGAAAAACCCAAGCTGGCCTACCTGAAGTACTTGACAGACCTTTGGCAGCAATATCTGCAGCAGCACACTCCCTTTATGATGAATATCAATCCTTATCACATTCCCCTCATTAATGTTGTTCACAAGTCATTCTTACCTCTCTTGCTACCCCCCTTCCCACTGAACAGTGTCTTGAGCACTGAAGAACTATCATCACTTCTTATTAACTTACCTACAAATTCCCCTCAGCTACACACTCTTGTATCAAAGCTACAACAGTAGCGCTGGCTTCTTTGTTTCAACTGAAATAAAGATTTCACCTGTTGGTGACTGTCTCCCCCCCTAATCAATGATTCACACTTGGACTTCTTAACTTAGCCTTGTGGTTATCCCTAACCCTTCCATACCCATGGTTGTGGGTTCAAATCCTGGATCCAGCAAAATTTGATTAATAAATTGATGTGTGCTCATTGGGAGATGGCTTGATCAACCATCGGGCAAAGTAAAGGCTCTGATTGGCTGAAATCCTTGAAATGCTAATTGGCCAGATTTGCCTAGTAAATTTGGCCAGTGATCGCCCAGAAATTCATCTCAGTTCCCCCAGTCTACTGGCCATTCCGGCCACAATTCAGCTACTGCAAACCAGTATAACTTAGCTCAGATATATTCAGATTCTCACTTCTCAGGCCTGGCTTTCCAGGAAACCTCTCTCAGACCTAGCTAACTAGGAAATATAGTACCACTCAGCTTCTCAACTCTCAGACCTGGCTTACCAGGAAGATATCTCTCAGACCTAGCTTTCTAGGAATAACTTCAGATTAACTTGGCTTCTTTAGATACTTGTCATAAGTAAATAAAGATTTCACCACTTGGTGACTTTCCTCCCCCCTAACCCTAAGCTGATAACTTGAGCTTCTAACCTCAAATGTGCACTCAATTGAGGTTCAACCTTAGAAGAAAAGTTGGATGACCAAACAAAGGAGTTAGAACGCTGCTCAACCTGCTTCATAACTCAACACCTGACCTGGCTCCAAACAATGCAACACTTATAGCATCAAATGATGAGCTTAAGCAGAGAGTTCAAATCTTAGAGGAAAAGCTGAAGCTCAAGCAACAATGTTGGACAATCACCAGACCCCAGAGTTGATACCTGAAGTCTCTATTCCCCAAAATCCCATTCCAAGGCATAGCACATTGGATAAAGGAAAACAAAAAGAGACATACTCAAGTATTCTACAAAAGCAGTACCAGGAGCCAGGCCCTGCACCATCAATGAGTACTAACATTCCTGACACAGTTGCTGGCAGAATTCTTTCCAAAGTCATACGTAATTCCAAAAAGTCTCAACCACAACTTGCTACCTTGGAAACACTAAAGCCTACCACACAACCTGCCAGGAAGTCTACCTATAAGCCTCCAGCAAACTTACCTCAGCTCCAGAATTGGTCCTTGCTATACTTTGCCAATGTTCCATGGACTACTATATCAAACATCAGACATACATTCCGCTCTCTAAATATTGACACTTCAAAAATTGTTAACCTAGCTTGGAGAAGAGGAAAGATCCTAGAAATGATTGTAGACAGAAACTTCTCCACTGCATTGACTAAGTATCTGGCAAAAAATCTAAACTGGGTGCCTACCAAATTCACAATCATTCCACCAGAGTCAATGGACACTGAGCCAGGAATATTCAACAAGCCCCCAGCTCACATGGCAATTATGGCTTTCTTTGCTGCCATTAAGAAACAGGCTCCAACCTATGATGTGGCCTACTTCTTGAAAGAGGAAGCAATTAGAATCCTGAAAGACATTACGCAAGCTCCATTTGAAGAGTTGTGGAATAATTCTGGAAATTTACAAAGGGCAGTGCAAGAGTTTCAGCAGGAACAGGCAACCTCAGAGTCTGCCTGACTACAGAACATACTCTTACTCAATTGCAACTCCATCACTCCAACTGTAGCTGAATTAGAAAACTTACTGAAAAAGGAATATTCCTTGCTCCTACTAATTGATGTTAAGTTGCCAAAACTTCCCTCTAGACTGAATGCATATTCATCTGCTCACCCAAAATTTCCAGCTCACTCAATGGCACTTGTTGCTCTTTCATCTTCTAAGCTTGCACCCTCAGCAAATGTATCCATCATCTATGAGTATTACTGCTATGCTCTAACACTTCCAACTATAGTAGCCATTATTATCTATCTCCCTCCATCTCTGTCTAACTCCATAACACTGGCAATTTTCTTGGCCACATCAGAATTCATTAACAGCTCATCAATCCCTTGTATGGTAGTGGGAGATATAAATATTCCCCACCCTGAAAATATCACCACTATTTCATCCAGACTTAGAACCCGAGAGGAGCACTTTACAAAGTTCCTCCGACAAAACCATCTGGTCACTGTAAACACTCAGCAAGCTCAACGTTGTGTTGACTGGGTAACAGCTACTCCAGCTGCCTTACAGTACATCCACCAGGTTACAAGCATTCCAGAGGATATCAGCTGTGGTTCACTAGAGAAATCTGATCACAAGCCAATACATATTATCATTTCTGCCAGAAAAACCCTACCAATTGGCACCCTTCTTCAGCCATTTACAATCCTGCCAGCCAAAGCTTCAGTATCACAGACACAGGACTTTGCCAACTACCTATCCTTGCTTACAGAATATGCATTTCCCAGCTTACCTGCATGGATTTGTGATGATATAAATGCATTATGGCTATTTTACCAGCATTTCATCATAATCACTGGCTGTCTGGCCCTGCCCACCAAGTCCTACCAAAAGCCATCTGCAAACCAACTTAAATGGAAATCCATCATTTCTGCCTTAAATTCCAGCTACCTATGTTTCCCTAACCCAAAAACACAGAACCTCCTGGAAAGCGCAATCTCCTACTCCAAGTCACTACAGATCACTGAGCATACTAGATTATGGGCTCATATCATGGATACCTTGCCCTTAGTAAATATGAATGCCACCACAAGGTCCATATCAAGAGTATACAAAGCCATGAGACCCCAAGCAAGGAGTATACCATCACCAGACAAACTGGCCCCTATATTCTTTGATTCAACCATGCATCCCACTCCTCCTTTCTACCATACTGGTAACATATCTAGCAGTCCAACATCTCCAATTTTGGTTTCAGCAAAGCTTCTGGAGAAAATTTTAAAGAAGCTTCCTGCAAATACTGCACCTGGACATGACTTGATTACCTACAATCTACTCCGGGTGTGCTACTCCAAAATGAGTCACTTACTTCTCCCATTCTACTCTATCTGTGCCCAACAATTGACTACCCCAAAGGCCTGGTCACAGGCAAATGTAATACCCTTATACAAAGGGAAGGGGAAACACTCACTCCCAGGTTCTTACCGGCCAGTTTCACTCCTACCAACCTGCCGGAAAATCTTTGAGCTTATAATAGCAAGATCCTTGCAATCTCAACTATATCCATTCCATCCTTCTCAGTTTGGCTTCTTGCCCAAACTCTCCTTGGATATGGCTGTAGTGCTAAGCCATGATCATTCACTTCAATTCTCATTGCCAACCATTCTGTTTGACATTACTAAAGCCTTTGACTCTGTGGACAGAGCTCTGCTTTGGAGAAAGCTATTAGCAGTTACCACACTACCAATGACCCTTCTTGTACGTTCTCTATTTTGTGAGAACTCAGCCAAAATTTTGCATCCAAGTTGTACATCAGAGACTTATGAGGTTCCAAATGGAGTAGTCCAAGGATCTGTACTAGGTCCCTTACTATTTGTGATATTCCTACATGACTTTCCTTTATTTCCAAAAGGCCCCTCACCAGACTCTCCCTATCCACTACTAACTCTCTATGCGGATGATATCAAGATTGCTACTCCTAATCCCATAGCAGACACTGCCATCATTGAGAAGTACTTGGCTGCCAACAACCTCTCACTCTCAATTTCCAAGACAGTCCCAATTGGATGCACTACAACTATACAGAACACTAGCATTCTGCCACAACAAACTGCAATATATCTAGGTCTGCCGTTTTGTCAACATGGGATTGACTCAAAGCTCCACCTGAATAATAGGATCCGTCTTGCCCAACAGGCTCTCAAAAAGCTTCTGGTAGTAGTCACTCCAGACACTCCAATTCAAAAGATCCCTATACTTCTGAAGCAGTATGTACTGCCGGTACTTGAATTTGGTCTCCACATTATACCCCTAACCTCCAGAGAACTTCACCGCCTGGATAAATTTCTCCATCAGTGTATCAGATCCTTGGTACCTTATCTTCCAGTATCTCCCTATATCCATGCAACTAATGGAGCCTTTGGGTTCTACCCATACCAAATCCGAATGATCTATCTCCGTGCTTCCTTCCTAGTCAAACTTCAGAAATCACATAACCCCTCCATCAAACAATGGCTTCAATCTAACTCCTCCCTGAAATCTTCTTGCTGGCACACCCTGGTTGGCTCTGCTGTAGTAACAGAGCTTGCTTCAAAACTTCAAAAAGCTGAGAAACCAAGACTACTGGCTCAGGACCATCTAAGATCTATGTGGCAGAGCTACTTACAAGTCCACACACCTTTCCTACTACACCTAATCCCAGGCTGGGTTCCAGTCTTGGATTATATTGATCAGAAACATCTACAATTTGTACTTCCCCCAAAACCCCTGAATTTTATATTTACCCCTGATGAGCTTTACTTTATTGAAACAAACATTAGAGATGAAACAAAACATAAATTAGATTACTTATTAGAGAGGTTCTAGACCTCTTAATTGGCTTCTTTATTTGTACTTAGATTAGTTCTTAACTCAAATAAAGATTTCACCAACTTGGTGACTTTCCCTCCCCTAACCCTAAGACTCTGAGTTATCCTAGACCACATTGCTGACATTTGTTGCTTTGTGAGAACTTACTGCTGAAACTGACTTCAGATATGCTGAGATCTGATCTCTGACTCTACTGTTCAACAGCTCAGCCATGTTGCCATTCTGTCTTCTTGCTCATCAAGACAGCCTCTATGATGTGCATACTTCCTCAGATCATGCATTTCCTCCTTGCTGACTTAAGTGATGCACCATTTGAAGAGCTCTGGACTCTGCAGGTCACATTATCAATGCTGCCTCTGAAGAAGCTACAACCTCTGCCTGACTACCTGAAGTTCTGTTGCTTAACTGCAACAGCATACAGCCATCAAGACCAACTCTAGAGAGACTTCTTTCAAGATTTTCCCTCCTGTGTTTGATTGATGTCCAGCTACCCTCTATACTTTTGACTAATCTATATTGCTTTTCTACTCCTAGAACAAAGAATACCTCCTCTATCTGCTTCATCTCTTCTACCATCAATACTCCTCAGCTCTGTGTTCCTCTTTACTCCCCTTACTGTGCTGCTCTCCAGTTGCCAACTATCAGTCTGGTGCTCTGCTATCTGCCTCCAAGTCTTGCCCTTCAGGAAGTGCAAGTTATATGCCAGAAGGTTCAGCAATACCAACAATCTATATCAACACCTGTTATCTTGCTTGGAGATCTCAACATTCCCCATCCTGAGAACAAGACTACTCTGACTGCAAGAATGAAGCCAAGGTCTACATTCCTACTGAACTTCCTGAGAGAAAGCCACCTGCTAGCACTAGGTGCTCAATCTGAGAAAAGATGTGTTGACTGGATCTGCCCTTCTGCTGCTGCCCTCTACTTTGTGAATGAAGTTAAGCAATTCTCTGGAGCTGTGCTAGGATCCTTGAGAGCCTCTGACCACCCAGCCTGGTCCCTTTCTATGCAACCAGTTGTGAAGAAGAAGCTGCCAAAACTTACTGTGCTCACCCACAAAGCTACCAAGAATCAGAAGAAAGACTTTGGGAACTACTTGAAGCTTGCCAGTGTGCTACTTTCTCTGCCAGATGATCTCAACTATGCCTGGCACTTTGTGAAGCATCTGATTCTGGTGTCTGCCTCCCTCTCACTGCCATGCAAGACTACTGCTGTTACCTCAAGAAATGGGAATCCATTGTTTCAGCCCTGCAACAAAGCTACCTGAGTTTCCCTAACCCAAAAACAGAGAAACTCCTCCTGACAGCAATACACCACTCCAAGGCAATTCACCACACACTGCATACTCAGCTCTGGGATCATATTATGAGTTCTTTGCCTCTGCAATCTTCCAACTCTATAACAAGAACAGTATCAAGACTCTACAGGGCAATGAGGCCCTCTTCCAGGAAGTTACCTTCAACAGAACAGCTGACTAACATCTTCTTCTCTACAAAGCAGTACTCAACTCCTGGCTTTCATCCTGACTTCAAGACTCTGCCCATTCCACTTGCACTTGATCAAAGGAGAATCCATAATGTGCTCAAGAGGCTTCCCAACTCTACTGCTCCAGGTGTGGACACAATCTCCTATGAGCTTCTGAAGACTAGTACCAAGGCCATGTCTGCACTTCTGCTTCCACTGTTTCAGCAATGCTCAGCCCAGCTTTCTACCCCTGAGGAATGGTCCTTTGCAAATGTTCTGCCACTGTACAAGGGTAAAGGAAAGCACCTAGATCCAGCTCCTACAGGCCAATATCTCTGCTGCCCACCTGCAGAAAGGTGTTTGAGCTTCTGCTTGCTCAGGAGCTCTACTCTGACTCCCTCAAGTTTCATCCTGCACAGTTTGGCTTTGTTCCTGGCCTCTCCTTGGAATATGCAGTCATACTTAGCCAAGATCACTCTCTCCAGTGCAAGTATCCCTCTGTTCTGTTTGATATTACTAAGGCCTTTGATTCAGTTGACAGAAATCTGCTTTGGTCCAAGTTGCAATGCTTCTCCAGTACCTCTCTCACCCTCCTTGTCAGGTCTCTGTTTCTGGATCCACAAGCAACAATTCTGCACCCAAGTAAGCAATCAGCTGTGTTCTCAGTTCCTAATGGAGTGGTTCAAGGCTCTGTGCTTGGTCCTATACTGTTTGCCATCTTCCTGAATGACTTCCCAAGACTCTCAGCTGACTGCCTGGTTACTCTCTTTGCTGATGACATCAGAATATCCTCCTCCAATGTGCAACAAGACTCCCAGACCATCCACCAGTATCTGCAGAAGAATAATCTCCAGCTTTCCATTGCAAAGACAGTACCTTTGGGCTCTCCCATCAACTTGGAGAACTCCACTCTACCTGCTCAGGCTTCTGCTACATATCTTGGCTTTCCTTTCCTTCCTACTGGACTAGACTCTGGAGCACACCTGAAGAAGAGAATTATCCTGGCAAGACAGGCACTCCACAAGCTACTGGCTGTTACTCCTCCTACAACTTCAGCTCCCAGCTGCCTCCTTCTACTCAAGCAGTTTGTCTTCCCTGTCCTGGAATTTGGCTTACCACTTCTCTCTCTTATTTCTAGAGACTGCACTAAGCTTGACAAGTTTGCAGTATGGTGCATTACCTCCTTGGTGCCTCATTTGCCTGAATGCCCCTACAGACATGCTATTCTTGGTGCTTTTGGGTTTATGCCCTATAAGATCAGACTTTGCTACCTTAGAACCAGATTATACCTCAGACTTCACAACTGCAACAACCCACTGATTAAGGCCTGGAAGAGAACACACCACACAACACCTGGCTCCTGCTGGAGAACTATACTTGGAGATCCTGAAGTCAAGAAGTTTGCTCAACATATTTTGCAGTCAGAAAAACCCAAGCTGGCCTACCTGCAGTACTTGACAGACCTTTGGCAGCAATATCTGCAGCAGCACACTCCCTTTATGATGAATATCAATCCTTATCACACTCCCCTCATTAATGTTCTTCACAAGTCATTCTTACCTCTCTTGCTACCCCCCTTCCCACTGAACAGTGTCTTGAGCACTGAAGAACTATCATCACTTCTTATTAACTTACCTACACATTCCCCTCAGCTACACACTCTTGTATCAAAGCTACAACAGTAGCGCTGGCTTCTTTGTTTCAACTGAAATAAAGATTTCACCTGTTGGTGACTGTCTCCCCCCCTTAGTGTATCAGATCCTTGGTACCTTATCTTCCAGTATCTACCTATATCCATGCAACTAATGGAGCCTTTGGGTTCTACCCATACCAAATCCAAATGGTCTATCTCCGTGCTTCCTTCCTAGTCAAACTTCAGAAATCACATAACCCCTCCATCAAACAATGGCTTAAATCTAACTCCTCCCTGAAATCTTCTTGCTGGCTCATCCTGATTGGCTCTGCTGTAGTAACAGAGCTTGCTTCAAAACTTCAAAAAGCTGAAAAACCAAGACTACTAGCTCAGGACCTTCTTAAATCTATGTGGCAGAGCTACTTACAAGTTCACACACCTTTCCCACTACACCTAGTCCCAGGCTGGGTTCCAGTCTTGGATTACATTGATCAGAAACATCTACAATTTGTACTTCACCCAAAACCCTTGAATTTTATATTTATCCCTGATGAGCTTTACTTTATTGAAACAAACATTAGAGAGGAAACAAAACATAAATTAGATTACTTATTAGAGAGGTTCTAGACCTCTTAATTGGCTTCTTTATTTGTACTTAGATTAGATCTTAACTCAAACAAAGATTTCACCAACTTGGTGACTTTCCCTCCCCTAATGCACTGTCAGACCTGGCTAACTAGGAAGTATAGTACCACTCAGCTTCTCAACTCTCAGACCTGGCTTACCAGGAGGATATCTCTCAGACCTAGCTTTCTAGGAATAACTTCAGATTAACTTGGCTTCTTTAGATACTTGTCATAAGTAAATAAAGATTTCACCACTTGGTGACTTTCCTCCCCTAACCCAGCTCCACTGCCCCAGGTGTGGACACAATCTCCTATGAGCTTCTGAAGACTAGTACCAAGGCCATGTCTGCACTTCTGCTTCCACTGTTTCAGCAATGTTCAGCCCAGCTTTCTACTCCTGAGGACTGGTCCTTTGCAAATGGTCTGCTGCTGTACAAGGGTAAAGGAAAGCACCTGGATCCTAGCTCCTACAGGTCAATATCTCTGCTGCCCACCTGCAGAAAGGTGTTTGAGCTTCTGCTTGCTCAGGAGCTCTATTCTGACTCCCTCAAGTTTCTCCCTGCACAATTTGGCTTTGTTCCTGGCCTTTCCTTGAAATATGCAGTCATACTTAGCCAAGATCACTCTCTCCAGTGCAAGTATCCCTCTGTTCAGTTTGATATTACTAAGGCCTTTGATTCAGTTGACAGAAATCTGCTTTGGTCCAAGTTGCAATGCTTCTCCAGTACCTCTCTCACCCTCCTTGTCAGGTCTCTGTTTCTGGATCCACAAGCAAGAATTTTGCACCCAAGTGAGCAATCAGCTGTGTTCTCAGTTCCTAATGGAGTGATTCAAGGCTCTGTGCTTGGTCCTATACTGTTTGCCATCTTCCTGAATGACTTCCCAAGACTCTCAGCTGACTGCCTGGTTACTCTCATTGCTGATGACATCAGAATATCCTCCTCCAATGTGCAACAAGACTCCCAGACCATCCACCAGTATCTGCAGAAGAATAATCTCCAGCTTTCCATTGCAAAGACAGTACCTTTGGGCTCTCCCATCAACTTGGAGAACTCCACTCTACCTGCTCAGATTTCTGCTACCTATCTTGGCTTTCCTTTCCTTCCTACTGGACTAGTCTCTGGAGCACACCTGAAGAAGAGAATTATCCTGACAAGACAGGCACTCCACAAGCTACTGGCTGTTACTCCTCCTACAACTTCAGCTCCCAGCTGCCTCCTTCTACTCAAGCAGTTTGTCTTCCCTGTCCTGGAATTTGGCTTACCACTTCTCTCTCTTACCTCTAGAGACTGCACTAAGCTTGACAAGTTTGCAGTATGGTGCATTACCTCCTTGGTGCCTCATTTGCCTGAATGCCCCTACAGACATGCTATTCTTGGTGCTTTTGGGTTTATGCCCTATAAGATCAGACTTCTCTACCTTAGAGCCAGATTATATCTCAGACTTCACAACTGCAACAATCCACTGATTAAGGGCTGGAAAAGAACACACCACACTACACCTGACTCTGCTGGAGAACTATACTTGGAGATCCTGAAGTCAAGAAGTTTGCTCAACATATTCTGCAGTCAGAAAAACCCAAGCTGGCCTACCTGAAGTACTTGACAGACCTTTGGCAGCAATATCTGCAGCAGCACACTCCCTTTATGATGAATATCAATCCTTATCACATTCCCCTCATTAATGTTCTTCACAAGTCATTCTTACCTCTCTTGCTACCCCCCTTCCCACTGAACAGTGTCTTGAGCACTGAAGAACTATCATCACTTCTTATTAACTTACCTACAAATTCCCCTCAGCTACACACTCTTGTATCAAAGCTACAACAGTAGCACTGGCTTCTTTGTTTCAACTGAAATAAAGATTTCACCTGTTGGTGACTTTCTCCCCCCCCCCTAACTTAGTTTCTTAGTTCATTACCTTCAAATCCTAGGGAATACTGACCAAATTCCTTGTTGGGATTTACTTAGAATATTTTCACCAAAATACCAGCTACCCACCAAATGAAAATTCTCAAAGTTGTCCAAACAGCCCCAAACTCTGCACACATGTTCTTGGGACCTTCCTTAACCTATTCTACATGTCTGTAATGCCAAGACCAGTTAAGAGTATAAATACTACTTTTACATTCAATTAATCATAAAGTGAAAACCACATAATCTACTTGTTCCACCAATCACTTCCAATATCTCCAAGACTCTTACAACAGAATATAGGCACAATATCATGAGAAATGACTAATTGTAAGGAATTCTTCCATTGCAAATATTTGAGAAGGCAAATCATGTCAGCATACAATAGAAGCATAGTACAATCATTCAAGGACTAGCCACTGTAGCACTATTTGCTTTATTTTTTCATCATTTGCATTATGAAGTGGAATCAAAAGTTAATCCTCTCAGTTCTACAATGCCCAAAGCAGATATTATTCGCAAAATGAATCAGGCTCATATTGAACCAACCTTAATTGCTTTAATTTCTCTTAGCAAGGGAAATTGTGGGGCACAGAAAATTTATTTATAGCTACTTATCTGCATTCGCTAACACCATTGTGCAGCTCTGATACCTAAATGGTAACTGTTCCAGTGTTTCTATAAATGGTTACTTGAGTCATCATCACCATTGATTATTGTTGGCTTGCGTACTGGAGTCCTTGGAAGCGTGAAGTGTCTGAATATTAATGTCAATACGGAAAGCGGGCCGAAAATTCATTATGGTAGATCTGGAATAATGATACCAGGACAATATCTTACGGTTGGCGGAGCTGTCATGAGATGGTATGGGGTTCACGGAAGCTCGCCCGAAAATATACATGAGAATATATATAAATCAAACAAAAATGCAAAAGCTTAAGGGCCCAAAAGAATACTCATCCAGATTGGGATTGTTCCAGCTACATTCTTTCCGACTTGGTATTGAGCCATCTCATAGAAGTGGCGCCTCATTTTGAGCTAATCAGCCCTTCAAGACAGAAAATCATGGCGATCTTCGTGAATGGCGAGAACAGAAAAGGGTCTTAAGGAGTTACGTCGGTTACCTGGCTTCGTGTGTGTCACCTATAGCCCCATTTCCTTATTAGATGCTACTCCAGTCGGGGAGAGTACAGAGCTTCGTGTCTTCCTGGATGTAGATGTTGGGCTCTTCCTTAAGTGGCATTGAGCAATTGCCCCTGCTCTCCATCTCCAGTCTAGAACACATATGTTCTGCGGTGGCTTTGATTTCCGCCAGCTGCGAAAGATCACTGTTGGAGAATTTCCATATCGTCACGTATTTTGTCAGAAGCCCATGGATGCAATCGATGTACTGCTTAGCCTGTACTGCCAATTCCAATCTTCCCACACATCCCGGATTGGAAAGATATGCCATAGAGGTACTTGTGCCACAGTGATAAACATACTCGACGATTGTGTGCAGTACTCGGCATGAAAGGATAGCGTAAGAAAAGGTCGATGGATCATCTATCAGCTCCTCCTCCGGCAAATACTGGACAATCAAAACAAACTCCGCGGCTACATATGTATGGAATGGAAGGTTATTGATCCACTATGATGGTCTAATGGATGATGAATAATGGACTCTACCGATTGCAAGGCATTCTCGAACTATGCTCATATCCTCGTCGTTCCAGTGCAGAGTTGCTTGTATCTGACTGATTAGCAGCCTGCCAATCAGGTAGCTGATACGCATCCATTTTCGAATATCCGTGTGGGCGCCCTCTACATTCTCGGCAAAGGAATTGTGTTGGTATTCCAACGGCAGGCGGTTGGCCCATGAATGAAGAGCACCAAGCAGTTCCTCAAGCTTCAAAGGTAAGTCCGATCTTTGGTGTGTGACAGGTAACGTTGCAAAAACAGTGGGCAGCTTGTTGCGGTCTAGGATTGTTGTTACAAGGCTGGAGATATCACTAACAATAAATTCGATTTCGATCATGAACGACCACAGCTTTCTATCCTCGAAGGAAAGTCGATATTGCGTGCCCGGTAGTAGGAACGAAAGTTGCTGCCACTTCTGCTCATCTCCCGGTGGTAGTATGCATGCTGTCTGCTCTTCACTGGTCATCACTCTGTCATCTCCCCAGCGATCTAATATTACCGACCACCAGAAAAACCGGCGCCGCTCTTCTTTCTCAATCCCTTCAATTGGGCTACAGCCAAGGATATCACGGTTTACATCTTGTAGCGCTAGTCCAGACTCCTGTATAATTCTAGTAGAGAAGCAAAATATTAGTCGTTGTTACTCAGTTACTTGAAGTCATTGCTCTTACTTCGCAGCGAGCACTAAAACATAGTGAGGTGCCTTGATTAGTATTTGCTATGCTTATAAGTCCGGTGTAAATGCTTACCAAAGCATGTAGAAGAAGCGGATTCTCGGTTATCGTAGAACAGCACTAGCATTAACAGGTTGAAGGCGATAGCGTTATATATATTGGGCTCCACAAAAATCTGTTGCTGTGCTAATTGAACTGCACTTTCCGTGAAGTCGGAGTCCAGTACCAGCTTTACCCATTCATCAGGAATATTTGGATTGGTTTCTAAATGCTGTCGCTTCAAGAAGAATCTACTTCCAATGGCAAATATGGTTTGGAGCAGGAAATCGGGGAGAGCTCCGGTATTCAATCGGTAGTAAAGATACTTGTGATGAAATATTGGCGCTGCTCCTCCAAAATGTTTCAAAAACGTGCGTAACAGTTCTGTTTGTAGCGCCATTGGAATCCTAGGAAGTGCGAAAGCAGGATTCGAGAGAGAGTACAATGGTAGTGATGGCTCTCTAGAAAAAGCCTTAGGGCTCGAAGAAGCTTTTACCAGGGACGTTTTCTCCTGTGCAGGCTGTTGACTAGAGATATAGCTGGTAGAACGCTTCCCTAGCATATAACCTTTGGGTGGGCCACGCTGTAACAGGAGCTAAAGATTAGTTGACAAGAAACAGTGATTTTAAAGGAAGATAGCCTCACATACTTTTCGTGGGCATCTGTACAAGCAGTTTGTATTATTCTTGAGACACAGTGCACAGACAGGCTTATCTCTGCTACATTTCCGTTTGCGTCGACGGCACTCCTCACAAGATAGCAAAGCTAATATTCCCGAATCCGAGAATTTGAACGAATTCATTGTAAAAGTGACTTTCTAACTGGTAACTTGTTTCTACTCTAGCAAAATTCTTGAATCATCAAGGAAAGAAGGACTTTTAAGGGGAGCCCTCGGGCTTTCAAATCGTCCAAAATTCCCAACATGGACCTGATTGGATTCACCTGATGATATAGATCTAAAATGGGATCTCCAGTTGATTCGTAGAAGCCCCAGAGCGTAGTAGCATACTAAACCAATGAAGAACGCAGCTCTATCTCCGCAGTATATTAAAGGCTTCCCAATTGACGGAGGTCAAATAGTCTATATTTAGGTGGAAATATACTAAATATACAGCGTAGCCATAAATAATGGCTCAAGTCAGCTCTGGGTCAAATGGTTCCATTGATAGTGCTTGAACCAAGGTCTAGCCCGTAGGTTTATCTACTTCGACAACATTTCTGTCTGAGCGGGAGATATGCATTACATAATCGCTAACGTATTCTTTGAATCGTCCAGTTTGTCGAGAGCATGCAATAGGATATCCGCCTTGAAGATGCAAATTACAATACTTGAGCCGCAAACCGAGTTCTTTTGCGTCAACCTATCGGGACGCCCCGAAAATAGTGGTTCATTTTTCGCTTTGTTGCGACAAAAGCCACTTAACATAGTGTTCTTTAAAATTTACTCTGTTCATTTTTAGCAATAATGAACAGTTTGTGTTTATATAGAATGGGACCCCAATTTTGGCAACTAAGCCCAGCATATCACATGCGAATTAAATGGGCTAGTATATATGGCAAATTAGTAGTCTGTTGCCAATTATACATTAGCACAGCGCTTACATCATTCAAAATATTCTAGAGCTGTTTCAAAAGGTTCTGGAAAGCAGAATGCATGCACAGTTATGGTATTGAAGGATCAAGCTTCAAGAACATGTACTATTCTCTTCATGTGCAATGCCATATTAGTACTGCTCACACCATAGTTGATATTATTTCATCACTTGGAACCCTTACACCATTATCATTTCAAATTTTAATGAAGTTGGTATTCAAGTTTACTAGCAAATCAAAAATCTGGACACTGAAGCTCTGGTATAACAGATATGATAGATAGTTTGATTTTGCTAATGAAGATGATATGTCAGAGGATTCTTGAGGAGTATAAGCTGTAGCAAATTACCTGTATGGTGCCTAATTATATCTATTGTAATGTTAAATTAGTTTTGTTTGGTTTCACGTTGAAGGCTGAAGATATATCATATATATTCTGAGCTTTTCATTGTTGGAGGAGTTTGTACAGTGCTGGATGTGATATGAGAGCTGGAGGACTAGTCTGATATTCTCTTGCTTTTATATTGACCTCAGATGTGCTTACATACAAAGATTGTTTGAGGTTAATAACAAGTGCTCAGCAAATTACTAGTTAGGTATCAAGTTGTATGCATCTCCATACAGTACTTGCATTATTTTGGAATAATTGTCTATAAAGCTTGAATTAAACATGATTAGCACTCACTAATTAGTAGAGAATTCTAACTCACAGTGACAGTGGAAATATCAGCAATCAATAAACTTCTTATATCATGAGTAGACTAAGAGAAGTCCAAGAAACCCTATAAGGGGTATAAAGCTCAAACTTAATATGATATTCTGTGTTGTAAAATTTGTAATTCCACCTAAATATTGACCTGACTTAGTAACTTAGATCTTTACTTACAAATTGATATGAGAATTTCTTAGCACAACACTTTGTATTACTTACCTCCACTTAACCTAGGCTACAGCTTTCATTAACAAGAGCAATAACACTAGGAAAACTTGGCTTCTTTTGGCACTCTGCTGGTTTTGATAATATTCCTCTATAATGCATATTATGCTAACCATTATATACTGCAAAATTTTGGGGAGTTTTGGAAGTAATTTGGAGAGCTACAAGAGTTGCATGATATTCATTTGCAGCTCCATTGAGTGCCAAGTAAGTAATTATACTTTTGTGGAAAATTTGTATTGCCAATGATAAGACTGTATCAAAGAAGGTCCCAGGAAGTGTGTGCAAAGTCTTGAGGTTCTTAAGCAAGTTTGTAAATAGCAATAACTTCCAGACCTTTGCTATATCTATCAAGTAGCTAATATCTTACAAACCAAATTTTGGGCAAATAACTCATGGCTTGGCAAAAAATCAAGTAAAATTTATGTAATATGAATGGTGCAGGTATCAACTAAATATTTACAACATTATAGACTCTACTGCTGGTACAATATGATAGCTTGTGTGTGCATATTAAAGTAAAAGCTGTTGTAAGAGTTATGGAGATAGTGAAGCAATTGGGAGAACAAGTGGATTATGTGGTTCTCACTTAGACATATTACACAGGTCTGTTTTGCCAAGACCATGTAAAAGTATAAATACTACTTTTACATTCCGTAAATATTTTAATAAGGCCCCAAGAACATGTGTGAAAAGCATGGGGCAGCTTGGACAACTTAACTAATTTTCATGCTCTGGGTACCTGCTGTTTTGGTCAAAATATTTCAAGTAAATCCTGACAAGGAACTTGGTCAGTATTCTCCGATATTTGTATGTAATGATCTAAGTGACTAAGTTAGGTGAATATTTAGGTATAATTACAAGTTTTTATAACAAAAGCTAGCTTTCTCTAGCTACTTGGAGTGGAAATGCAAGGTATTGGCAAAGCACCAGGGAGGACTGTCAATGATTAGGAGAACTAGATTTATTGCATGAAGACCACTTGTGAATAAATAGAGGTCAAGCAATGTGTATATACTTTGCGGGAATAGTGTAAGCCCAAAATGCTGGATGCCTCAATAAATAAGTAATACCCAACAAGGGATGTAGGCAAGATATCCTAAGATTTGTAGACTATGATCCAAGTGACTAAGTTGATGAGATATTTAGGTGTAATTGCAAAATTTACAAAAGATTCAAGAGCCAATAGTTAAATGAATGGAAGCTTTTGAGTAATGTATCTTCTGCACCAGCAAACTGTAGTAGGTCAGTCTAACTACATTCGTGTTGACTATTGAACACATTCACTCATGTAAAGCCTTTTGGGTTTCCTTCTAGAATTGTTACATAGTTAGATAGCCCGCATCATAAATAGCACCGAAAGTTAGCGTGTGTTTGATCACTCGAGTAAGATAAGTAATCAATAGTTTTGAAACGAATTCGAATTTGGTGTCGCCAAGGACAACAGTGAATGTAAGAGTTATGAAAATCCATTTCAAGTATTCCAGAACTTCATCACAGCTCGACAGTACTGATTTGATTGTCAAGATTATCTAACACAATCAGCAGAATAAGTATTGTAGCAGATACTGACATAAAAATAACTACAGTCCCATACATACATCAAACCATTGTACATAACTGATATAGGACACGATTATAAAGAGTCAGAACTTGTCATATGTCGTTATTTTATTTAACTATTTGGAATAGTTTTCGCGACACAACAATTTCTAGCATCTACTTCAACATATCTTCTGAACAAAACTTGCTTTGTAGTTTGATCAATGAGGAAATACGGTTCAAAGCGTGAATCCTTTACTTCAAGTTCATGCCAAACAAGGACTCAACGTATTGGATTTAGTCAATGACTTGACGAAAGGTGCTCGTGTAAATATGAGGTTTTCAGCCCAACTGTCAGGACCGCCGCTTAGATTGAACGCTCTGAATGGTTAGTCCTTGTTTCATCAACCGGCGTTTGTGATGGATAATAAGTGAAGGAAGGATGCTTCTGATGGGATTTTGACATCCTGGTTGTTATTGGCTTCCCGAAGAAGATTGGGGTTAGATGTACAGGCTTTTGGATGGCTGAGGATTGTACGTTACGCAAATCAACATAAGGAAATACATGTTGAGCATCTTTTGTCTTTTTACATTCCCGCCGTAAACAGGTTAATCCGCCGTCTTTGACCTGAACTTGAAGGATAAGAGAGCAATAGAATGATGTTAGTAAACCTTCTCACTCATATGCTCTGACTGCTGTACTCCATGCCATGACGATGTACCCGTGCACAGTCGTCCTACTGGGGTTTCCCACGAGTCGATTGTATACAATGTTCTGACAAATTGCCTGAAATGTGGAGATGTAGTATTTGTGCCCAGCTATTAGATGTTTATGCCATGAATAATATTGGGGAAAAATTACGCCATTTCCTGGGATCGTCAATCCAGTAGAAATTATGCTATTGGTGTGGCATATTATACAACCATTTCTGTCACCATTTGTACACCCTACGCAATCGAAAGTAGTGAATTCTACCAGTCACCAAACATATAAGCTGCGCATTCCACTCTGGTCTCCGCCACCTATACCCTATCTTCTCCCAGAGATATTGAAAAATGACTTTACCACAAGTGCAACGCTTGCAGGAATATTTGCGAGTCTATGCTATTCATCCCAACCCTGACTATACCTCCTCAGTTGAGTATGTGGTTAGCCTAGCAAAAGACTTGAAATTACAACATAAAATTGTAGAAGTAAGTATTATTTTTAGAAGCTCATTACCCACTTGCCTGACTTGAGTTTTCTCTAGGTTGCACCAAAAAACCCTCTAGTAATCGTTACTTTGCCTGGAACCCACCCAGAAGAGCCAAGTCTGGCCTTGAACTCGCACATGGATGTGGTGCCTGTGTATAGAGTATGTCTGCTCTAGAGACCACCAGCCACTCTTTTCTTATCAAGACTAAACATAGTCTACCCATTAAGGAAAATTGGACTCACGATCCGTTCGCTGCTGACCTTGTCGAAGATGAAACACACGGGGAAATCATATATGCCCGTGGCGCTCAAGATATGAAATCGATAGGAATCGCGTATGTGAGAGTTCATGGTGTGTGTTATTGAGGCAAAAAGGTTTAACACACAGTTCCGATAGTCACCTGGAAGCCATACGTGAGTTGCTGTCGGAGTCTATTCAACTCCGGAATACCATTCACGTGATCTTTGCGCCTGGTAGGTTTTGAATGTTGATAGAGATACCCCGCTTTTTTGATATTAAAAGAAAGCCCTATTCCAGATGAGGAAGTAGGTGGTGCCAAAGGATGGGAACAATTTTCCAAGACGCAGGAGTATCGTGATCTGAATATTGGCCTCTTCTTGGATGAGGGCTTACCTAACCCAGATGGGACTCTGAGAGTATTCCATGGAGAGAGAGCACCATGGTATGTAGCAGTGCTTCTTTCTTCTACATGATGCTTCCCGAATAATACGATTTATCAGGTGGGTCAGATTTACCTTCGAAGGAAACACTGGGCACGGATTGAAATTCGTAGAGAATACTGCAGTGGAGGGGCTAGTGAGTTTGCTTATCGGTAACCATCAGGCTCATCAACTAATGGACCTTTCGTAGTTGAATAGTACAAACACCCTGCTTAAATTCCGTGCAGAGCAAAAGCAAAAGCTTGAGGCAAGTAATGGAAAATTAACACTGGGGCAGGTCTCCACCGTAAACTTGACTATGCTCAAGGTAAATTGAACATAATGCTCGTTTCAAGACATTTTTACCTAAATGCGAGCACCGCTAGAGTGGCGTTCAACCTAACGTCGTTCCTGGGAATGTTGAAGCAGGTAATGGTGCTGTATGATTTGCCATTGAATCCACCTAACGAAAACCCCACCATCATCCTAGTGTTCGACATCCGAGTTTCACCAAATGATGACCCAGACGAAGTCATGGCTATGTTGAAACAAACCGCCAAAGAAAACAAGTAATCTCTCACTTTATGAAGCTTCTCTTCAACCCTCATTCACATTTAAACGTAGTGCCAAGATGGAATTCATCACCTTTTTCCCCAAACCCATCGTTACACCAATCGATTCAAACCCTAGCTGGTGGCAAAAGCTCCAATCTGCTTTCAAGAAACAGTAGGACGACTTGCTTGGCACTTTCATTTATTCCACGTATCTCATGTCTCCACTTAGCAACTATGACTATGTTCCAGATATCATGCCAGGGACTACAGGTAAATCAATACTAGGTTTCCTGGCGTTTACACCATCCAACTAATTGTTATTCCATAGACGCACGGTAACTGCTCGGCCAAATACCTTTGCTTTGCTAAGACTGCTGAACGATTTCTACGAAATAGATACGTAAGACAATCCGGCGTTCCTGCGCTTGGGATCTCACCGTTCCTCAACACACCAGGCCTACTTCATGATCACGATGAATTCATTCCCGTCAAGGAGTATCTCTTTGCCATCAAGTTCTACAAAAACTTAATCCTGGAGTTGGCAAACTGAGCTGCACCTTGTACGCCCGGGAGCTAATGATTTTTCATTCAACTAGAGATAGCTTTGAGTTTCGTAAGAGAATTCGAAGCTTTCAAACTCTCAATTTTACTCTTGAATTCTCCTAACTACCTTCAATGTTTCGTGGAGGTACGGGACAGCAGAATGCGACCGTGCCAATAAATTGGACATCCCCTATTACATCTACCCATTGTACTATCTATATGATCATGGTGGTCGCTTTCTCAGAGGCGCGACTGAAATAGGCTGCTGAAATAACTGCAAAGCTTCTCTCGAATCCTCACAAGCAATATAAGGGACAGGGCAAATGCGGAACATCACGAACCGGAAGTCTGGTTAGGGCTCTCATGGCGCCATATGGCGCTCTGAGCTGAAGCTTCGAATTAGCATGTTTAACATAGCTGACGTTGCCTTCAACCTCTTTATCGTAGAGATTTGCGTGAGAAGCGTTCTTGCTCTTGCGAAATTCATAGATCCTATTCTGGCAACAAAACATAGCTGTACAACACCGATGGTTTACTTCTCAAATCGAACACATCTCAGTTACCAATCCTGGAATTGGTGCATCGATGTCAAAATGAATCACGATATCTTCGCGGTTGTCATTTTCCGAGTGTTGCCATTCCTCAGCCAGTATCCCCACCATATCCTTAGTGGAGGGTGGATTCGTGGCATATATTTTCAAATAGAAACCATATAAGAACCCCATATGGCCTTTTGAACTCGTGGAATAACGTACAGGGTGGTATCGAGTGTATTTAGTAACAGCGGAACACAGCTGGACAAGTGGATCGAAATGAGAACAATTCTCCTCAATCGATTTTGGCAAAGGGTGACGAAGGCAACGCTTATTAGCTATCTTTCCAGAACCATAAAGAACTCCGCCTTGGTGTCCCATAATAGTTACTCCTCAGAGTCCACTCAATCGTTTTTGGTAACTGATCCTTAAGCGGTTCCCATGAAAGTTCCTGATTCGAACGTATCCCTTTTTTGTAAGCGGCTAACACGAAAATTCCTCCCCAACATCCTAAATAACGACCACCTCATGCTTATATCCAACATGGTAATATGTGGCTATATCGATTAGTGCTCCATGTGTACACGTTTGTTTAAGAAGCATCATCGCATTGGCGCTAGCATCATTAATTTGGTTACAGGGTCAACTCGAAGATGAATATGCCGTGGCGATGGATTACATGGAATCGCCACAGAAGAGCCAAAGTCGGTGGCATTTTCGGTTTGGTTGTTTCAAGCTGACTATCTAGTGGTCAAAAGGGATGTGCGATTCACTACGCCAATGCAGCCTCTGCTGTTACAAATGGATAGGTTATTTTTGTCACACCATCACCCAATCACGTTCCCCTCGGAGACCCACTAATCCCAGTCATGAGTGTTTAATAATACAACATATAATACTCCATTTTATTCACATATCGAGTGAGCTGGCTTTGGTTTTTGACGACTTAGACATGGTGGCTGCATCAGCCAATCGGCACCCAGAGTTACATAAGCACTCCCAGAATCAAACCTTGTTAATTCTATTGAGTTGATATTTTTGAACACTTCAGCAACTGGGTGAGTATTATCAGACAACCGGTTGCCAGAAAATACTTTTTATATTGACATTTGGTCAACACTAGGCCAAGTTTGGAGTCATCCATCGCCATGAAAATACCAATTCACCAACAAATACGCATTAATCTCTCCGTTGATTGCTGACCGCTAATGAGATCACCACTAATGACCTTGGCCAGACGCATTGCTCGCCCAACAACTGATTGGCATGCACTGCTTTTCAGCCAAGACGAATCACCGGCACTTGTCAGCGGTGTCTTGGTTATTTTATATCGCCTCTTAATCTGTTCTACACCCACGAATCTGATATATAAGAGAGCAGTGACCACCGGCTGTTGCAACTCAGTGCTCACACTTGATCTACCCCTCACCACATGTACCTATCCAACATTTGCTCCTTTCTTGCCGTTTTGGGGGCCACCGTTCCCTATGTCTTCGCTAGCGTCGCCATCACTGCTCCTCTGATGAGCTCCTGGAAGGCCGGAACAACAAACATCATCACTTGGACCGATAATGGCGACGGTAAACCTATGCCAGCTAAATTTGACATTGCCTTGATGGAAGGGAAGATGACTTCATTACAACTCGTTGCCAGCGTTGTCTCCCAAGTTGATTCATCAGCTGGCCAATACTCATGGAACATCCCCGCTAACCAAGCTCCTGCAAAGGATTATTCCATTCGTATTGGCACCCCTCCAGATGTAGCATATAGTCCATATTTCGAAATCGTAGGCGCCAATGGTGCACAGGGTGGAGGTGCAGCTCCGGACTCCAGTGCTCCAGCCGGAACCTCCACTGCACCCAACCAGGTCACCGAGGCCCACAGCAACGGTGGCAACACCCCTTCAGCAACTAATGCTGGATCAACAGGTACTCCCACACAAAGAAATGGTGCTGTTTTGAACTCAGCTCTACAACTGAGTAACGTTGTACTTGCGGCCTATATTGCCTCTCGATTCATGTAGCTTGTTTATGTCTTGAATATGAAATTGAAATAAATACTCGAGTTCCCCTACGACTTCGTGACCAGTCAAATGTGAATTGATTGATCGACCGATATCGGAATGCGCGGCCTAATTAACAACTCGATATATAAATAACCGCGAATGTCGCAAATCAGTCAATCAAATAGTGCATCTACATATATCCAAAATCAATCTTTTCGGTGGTTAACGAATTTCTACGTCATTCTAGTCTTGATTTCATCAAAGACGATTTGGAATTTGTGTAACACCAATGATATGAATCTCATGGTTTATTTTGTCATCGGAGGGCCGGCTACACGTATAAATACCTTTGAACTCCACCGTGCTGACAACCATCCCATTTGTTGAATTCCCTCTTTTCATACGATGCACTTCACCAGCCTCACTGCCTTGATCGCTGTTCTTAGCACTGCTATCACATATGTTAGCGCAGGTGCTGCAGTTACTTCACCCCTTGGGGGATCTTGGAAAGCAGGCTCCAGTAACATAATTACCTGGGTAGAGAATAATGAAGGCGAACCAATGCCAGCCAAGCTTACTATTGATCTCATGCAAGGGAAGGCTACTACACTCCAGCTGGTTGGTACCATTGCTACCGACGTTGATTCTGCTACTGGACAATACAAGTGGGATATCCCTGCAGGCCAAGCCCCTGGCAAAGAATATGCCATTCGTCTTGGCACCCTACCCAACGTCGCTTACAGCCCCTCGTTCGAGATTGTTAGCGGAAGCGCAGTTCCAGGAGGAAACAGCACCACAACAAGCCAGCCAGCGCAAAGCTCCACCTCCACCAGCGCATCTTCTGCTTCCCAACCCGCCAGCAGCAACTCATCACCTATAAGTTCTGCTAGCTCCACCCCCGGCGTGTCATCCTCTGCCAACTCCAGTTCTCCCTCTAGCACTGCCACCAGCTCCGGTACCAAGGTTCCTGCTGTTCCTTCCACCTCCACCGCCACCCACACTCCTACCGCTACTAATGCTGGTGCTGCCCTTAACCCCGGATATCTGATTGGCGCTATCGCCGTGTTTGCCGGTCTTGCTCAACAATAATTCTACACAAAACCCCATGATATCAATACTCACATCATAAGCGTCTGCACGTCTTGTACTCATCTCTAGTGTTACCCGTAATCATAAGCCAAGAAATAAATAATTGTCTGTTGAAATATTGAGTAATCGCCAACGGCAAGACTAAATCCGGCAGCCATAGATGGGTCGGAGCAAGAAGGAAATACATTTGCCAATGTATCCGGGTTATGGTGGTGGCCATTGGATGATACCAGTCGAGTCATGGAAACGCCCAGAAAACAACCACACTGAAACTATCTTGGCGTAGTCGTCAAATAGAACGTAAATTAAATACCATATTTCGATGTGCACAAAGAGGGAATTTCCGCATCGGAAACCCCAGATTATGATGGGACTGGTTTGTGCTGCCTAAAATGGTAGTTAGGATTACCATAAGAAAAACAGTCTACACGCAGTTTTGTGAAATGATTCGAGGAAACCTGATGAATCCATTAGATCCGTTTCCAAAGATGCCAATTGCCACTTCTCGCAAGGCTATAGGGTTGCTTTATTCACGTTGGGCCCGTTCAGCTTCACAATGTGGCTGAGCCAAGCCGAGATTGCTGATTTGTTTGTGAAGAGCTGCGCTGGCTGTCACCGAATTAATATCGACGGCCACCCCGCACGGATGACCAATGGGCGGCCCCTCTCCGGGAGCAACTGGTTTGCGATATTGCCGACCAGCACTTATTAGATGGCAGGGTGCTGTTACTGAAACTTGGGGATTAGGATATATCTAGAAAGGATTAACTAGCACCCCCAATCCTTGCTGAAACAAAGCCAGTTTTCTCTCTATGGAGCTGGCCTAATTCGATGCACCCAGAATATTCTATTCCGTATTTAAGATGGGTGATGGCGGAGCTGCCATGTTCAATGGGGCAGCTTCGATCCCAGCTTGTTGGTGGTATGGATGATGCTCATACATGTCACGAGTGAACGATGTAAACAACTCTCGTAAATGGTTGGCACATACTCGGCCAGTTATGAAACATGAATGTCTCACGCCTTGGAATCCATTCTTATTTCAGTAAATCCTACCTTCCATGCTGGAGAAACCCCCGGGCGGATTGATTCTGCGCTGGGTAGATCACGCTACTAATTTAGAATTGATCGGGACGAGTCCACCGCCGTAGCCAAGCTTGATCAGCTCAGGTTTAGTCGGTGTCACCTGAGGATCGTTTTAGTCGTAATCGAGGCTATCAGTCATCGGGGAGAATCTCCATCTCCACCTTCGTGTATACGATTACCGTAGTTGGTGAGTGGATATATTAATTAAAAGTCCGGACAAGGTGGGTATCGTCGTACAAGTGTATCATCTGTCATCATCAGCGTTACCGTCATCATTCAAGCAGAGCGGTATGACGTAGAGAGCAGAGACACTGGTTTTTCATTAACGAGAATTGGTTAATGCAGTGGATTATCTGGATATCATCGTTCGGCATTCCTTCACGGTTCACGAAGCGTTTGACCCCCGTTTCCAACTATAAAGAGCGGCGTAGATGGTTCTGGAATTCGATAAATCAAAGCTCGGTCTGCTTCTCATCAACACCTCTAGATATGTACTATTCCCGATATGCATCGATCCTGGTAGCTATGGCTTCCGCTCTTACCTATGTTCATTCGAAAGCCGTCATCACCGCTCCGATGCAGAACTCCTGGAAAGCAGGTACCAAAAATATCATCACCTGGCAAGATAACAGCGACGGAACCCCCATGCCCGCCAAGCATGACATCGCTTTGATGCAGGGCAAATCCACCTCGCTGGCCCTCGTTGCCACCATCAGCAACAACGTCGATACCTCGTCGGGCCAATACCAGTGGGATATCCCGGCCACTCAGGCGCCTGCCAAGGATTATGCCATCCGAATTGGGTCAGCGCCTAACTACTCTTACAGCCCATCGTTTGAAATTTTGGCCTCCGATGGCAACGCTAACAACAATACCAACAACTCCGGATCTCAGCCATCCGACAACAATCACAAGAACGATGCTAGCTCCATCGTAACTGCCTCCAAGTTGTCAACGGGCGCTCTTATTGGCTACATCGCTCTACAGTTGTTGTGAGGAGATCTCTGGGTGCCTGGATGGTGATGTGATGACTTTCTATAATTCCCTGGTGACCAACAAGATTGACAATGACAGCATTGTGGCACTTTTCCCGACCCAGCATTGTGCACATTTGCTTCGATTGTCCAAAAAGTATTGGCATACCCCTCAATTTCTTTCCTTTTCAATAATGCTGTCCTGATTCCACATGAACTTCAGTCGAGTGTAACAATAAACTAAATTAATCGGACACAAGTAACGATGTCACGCTTGATACATAGGTACAGGAAGACCAAAGCAGGTGCGTGCAGGCCAGACAGGCCAAATGCCTCGAAGAGAATGCGCTTACTATGCGTTCGTGACAACGTCACCAAACCGGTTCGGTGCCAATTGAAAGCCCAATCGCCAGAATTATCAGAGCCACTTCCCAAGGAGAATGTTGCAGGCGTTTCGGAATTTCTCGATTTCTTTACGGGCCCTTGGGACGAGTATTGATTGGTAGCCGAGCGCTTGTCTTCTAGGAAGTAAATGGGGAAATCACACATGCATTCAGGTTTTCCTCGAACCAAACAATGGTCCATCCAATATGAGATTACGCAATTGAAATGTAAGACCACCCCGTTTCTGCTGACCCGTATTTGCATATCTCACGGCGCCTCATGGACTCCGAATCACATGGCGGTGGCACCAGGTCTTCAGTTGCTAGGATCAACTGGGGCTATTGGTGGGCCATCATAGCAACTCCCTGACAACCATTCAATTCTGACGCTTTGTTGATGGTGGGAATCAAATTCAAATAAGTGATGCCACTGTTCCTTGAGATCAAAGTTCCTTTGAGGTGGATTGGATTTGGTCTAATGATCATTGTACGGCATCCCTGAACTGCCTCCAAACCAGTGGGATGATTGTCTCCAAGCGAGCAATACCTGCTAGTGAGCGACTTTCCAACCCGATCTCTCTGTCTTGCGTGCTGAAAATAAACTGTCTTACTGTTGTTTACATAGCCCGATGTGACACCTAGTTCATTGGTTAGCGACGTTGCTTGCAGCTCACTTTTATTGGCTTATCAAAGTTGTGGATTTGCGAGAGGCTGTTGAGTCGCCTTTTCAAGGGTACCATTAATTAATGGGTTTCCAATGATTAGTTTAGCACCTGCCAGCCATTCAACAGTAAACAATGTCTTGGAGAATAATCTGGATTTCGAAATGGTCGAGGAGGATCTGTTTCCCAATTCTTCACTAACTTCGACTTGGAATTCAGTTCGTGTTCCTGGTGCTGATTGTTCAGGATTATGGAAACATTGAAGGAAGAGAGGATTTTCAAGTCGCCCGAAAGCCCCAAATGCTGCGCACGCCTTTCCGTGGCCTTCCCAAAATCATCCTAATAGCTAATTTCACGAGATTCTACAGGAAGTATAGATCCTTGGTCAATACTTGATTCACCAGCATACCAACATGTTGTTGTAAGAGTTTTGGAGATATTGCAAGTGATTGGGAGAACAAGTAGATTATGTGGTTTTCACTTAATGATTTATTGAATGTAGAAGTAGTATTTATAGTTTTATGTGGTCTGGGAAAAATAAGCATGTAGAATATGCTTAGGAAGGTCCCAAGAACATGTGTGCAAAGTTTGGGGCTGTTTGGACAACTTAACAATTTTGCATGTTCTAGGTACCTGATGTTTTGGTCAAAATATTCAAAATCCCGACAAGGAATTTGGGCAGGATTATCGAAGATTTGATGACCATGATGTAAGTGACCAAGTGAATATTTAGGTGTAATTATGAAATTGACAACACATGTAAACATACTTGCCACTCATGTTTACCATATCACTTCTAATTCCTGATGAAACCTCTGAAAAAAGCGACTGCCACACACCTCAGTCACTAGTAGCAGGCAAGCAAATCCCCAACTTCTAGCCACCAGCATAGGTGCCACACCAAAGATATCACATACAGTTGGATCATAACATTGACAACAAGCTATTCCTGAGAGAGCTTGGAGGTGACTTGGTGTGATTTAGGCTGCTTCACAAATATTGCTTTGCTGAGGGATAAATGGGGTTTGTTACTTTTGGCAAACCTTAGTGAATAGCTTTATAAAGCTTTGGAAAGGTGGTGGAAGAAGTTGTGCAGATGTAAAATTGGGAAATCCATTGGCAACAGGCTACGGGTGAGACCTATTTATTTTGGAAGAAACCCATGCTTATCATAAAGACAATCTTTTCTCAACAAGGCTTCGAGGACTGTGCTCAAAGACACTCCAGCTCTTCAACTCGATCTGTTCTAGTGAACGACTTGTCGAGGATTTTCCAGTAACAGTGGTCATCTTCAGCTGATCGCCGGTACCGAACACCGCCATCGTCAATGCGGTGAACTTCTTGGGCCTGTTGGGATGTGAGAAGAGCTCAGAAAAACGTGGGCTAGGTTGATCCTCTATGACTGAGACAAAGGGAACCTCAGAAAACCCGAGCCGTTTCCAACTGCAAAACAGTTCACTCGAGCCTTGGTACGGGATGGCCACTTTGGTGAAGATCTGATTTGCGCGGATGGTTTCTCTCTCGCCACCGATAAGAGTGATTAACTCGAAAAACTTGGTGTACGCACTTCGGGTAGTGTACAGTGTACGTGTATAAAATAATCTGGTGAACATTGGTAGTATGGGTTCACTCAGCTCCTGGCTTGCCTGATCCATTAGTGGTTTCTCTTTGAAGACCTGTGGGTCGATAGGACGAGTCAGTGAGTGCGTCAAATCAGATACCAGTGCTATTAAGGAGGTGACATCCAGGTTTAGTTCTGTGCAATAGTGTTCGTAGCGGTCAGGTATGAAGCTTGTGCGCGAGGTCGGTTTGTATGGCTCTTCTATGAGAATCCCCACCGATCTCAAGTACAATGTCAAAGAGTCTTCAATCTCTTCATACTTGACAAATGCAATCTTTGGCGGCTTAAAGTGGAGTAGGTTTTGTCTCGACGCTTCAAGCATCTTTCTTGCGTATCGAAGAAGTGGGGAATCTTTGGAGTGAGGCCAAGGATCCTCAAAGTCGGAATAATCGGACTCTACAGAGCACTTGTGGCCTCCACGCTTATAAAGCTTGCTGACTTTGATCCATTTTTGGCCGTCCTCTGCAACAACATCGACGAGCACCTTCTGGAGATGTTTGGTTTGCTTGGGATAGTAACGATACCCGTTTAAAACTGCAATTGGGCGGGAAGAATGCTTCAATGTCTCTACGATAGCCGAATAATACTTCAAGTTCGTGCAGTTTAGGTCTATTTCGTCGGTAGGAGTCTACACAAATATAAAAAGGTTGGAATAGACGATACCCTGTGTCGAACGGATGAAGCTTACTTTTTCGAGGTAGCTTAGCTCAGCAACGATGCCTCGCTCTAATTTACTTATCCCAGCAATCTTCCCCTGGTAGGGCTCAATTTCTTTCAACAGAGCAACCGCCTGCTCCTTCAATATCTGCGGGGAAGCCTCCTCGAGAAACGCGACTTCGTCAGGAGAATTTCCGTCCATTTGTCTGTACAATGAAGATGCAAATCCCGTAGACCATGACGTTCTACACGATCACACTTTCGACATCGCGACTGAAAAAACTTTCAAATGAGATTTGTTTTTTTAAATCATGTGAATTTATTTACAACAATTAGTATATATACATCATCGAACGGGTGTGGCCTGGATAAAGAAATCAGTTAGCACAAATGCCAATGTAGGTGAAAAATACTTGTATCAACATCTCGGCAACGATGATGATATCATCAGCGTTGTGCCCGAGATGATTGAATGTCAATGTATCCTGGTTCGTAGTCCCATCCAAAGTGGAGAACTTATATCTGGTGGGGGAATTTAACAGGAAATAACAAATAGAATGAAATCGTACCATACCTTACATAATGCTTGAACGCAATTTGAGTGAGTAACTAAATGTCAAGAATTATGGCCTTATATATACTGGATTGCCACCGGAGAAAAAAAACTGACGATGGATTCATTTTCTCATGATTGGTTCTGAGCCTTCAGCCGTAGACCAATGAATGTACGTGTAAGGATGAGCATTAAATAATGGCGATCAGGAAGATGATGATTCTATAATTCGCCGTGCATTTCCATGATATAGATTCAAAATTTTAATCACACAAAGGTTCGATAAACAGGGAGAATACAATTACAATGCTTCGTAAGATAAATCAAAATACATAAGAAAAGCAGGATCATTGGCACCAATCAAGGCAAAATATATCTACAGGCTGATAAAAGTATCACAATCTAGAATCTGATGATGGTATTGGGGATTATTCCTATTGGGCTGGCCGAGTTTAAAGCAACATCAGATCTTGATGAATCCATTGAAGAAAGACTCCGTTGAATTTCTAAGGTTTGGTTACCAAGTGTTGATACAAGGTTGTCCAGCCCAATAACCCCATTTGCTTGTGCTACTGGACAATCCTTGTGGGCAAGAAGGAGTGTCTTCAAATTGATGATTTCTTCTCGCAGGCAGGTGGCTTGTGTCTGCAAAGACTCATTTTCTTGAGATAAATAGTCCACCTTGATCTGAAGATTATTTAGCCATTGCTTCTTACGTTGGCGGCATTTGAGTGCGGCCTTTCTGTTTCGTTCCAAGAAGAGTTTACGTTTCTCCTCTGGTGTCATGTCTGGTTTCACTTTGGATTCAACTTCATCGACACTGCTACGACGGGAGAACTCTCTCTCAGGGCTCCAATCGGAGATATTACTGTCGATGCTTTTGCGCTTGTTTGAACCTGGGATATTGTTGCTGTCAATCCCAAGTGGTTCTGCCCAACCAGTAACAACCGGGCGAGCTAGCTTGCTAGAGGCGCCATCATGATATGCCTGCACGGGTCCATGGAAATCGCCGGAGACTAATGGGGTAGAAGAGATATCGCTATAGCCTGTCGAACTGGTCAGGAAAGATTGAGGTTTCATTGCAGTCCTGGCGGCACTTGGTTGAGGACCAAACAACATCGAGGGCGATAGAGGTCCTGCTCTTAAGGATTGGTTCCAATCGAGTTCAGCTGAGCTTTGAGGATTCTCAAGTGATGAAACAGGTGGTAGAAGGTTCGTACTCCTTGCGGTAACACCGTTGTTACCTGGACTCGAGGATGCAAGGAAGCTTTGCTCAAATGGATTAGGCTCCAAATCCAGCTTCTTTGCAGTGGCTGTTGAGCTATTGAATGGTGCATAAGTTACACTCGTCTTTATACTATCATCTGAGGTTAGAAAGATGGGTTGAGTTAGTACCGCTCTGAAGTATATACATGTTTCAGGACTGTCGTTACCTTTGTCACAATCTATGCTGGTAACTGATGAGGCAAAGAGATTTTGTGACTTGAGGATATTGTTGACATATGGGAATTGATAGGCCGAGCTCTCAACCTTTACATAGGGCACTGTAGTAGCCATTTGTGCGATGAAATCCGTGATGGGAGATAGTCACAGAAAACTAACTAGTAGTTGAAGAAAGTTGGTGAGAGGAATGAGCCTATTTATATGGTGAGTGCAATCTAGTTGTCCGCTAGCGAAGAGTTGCTATTCCTTTTACTCGGCTGGTTGCTAGGGAGGGATTGGTAAGATGGTAGATACAAGTCACAGTTATTGGTCCAACCAAATCCACAGTACCCAGGTATTGTTAAACATTGTCTATTTCAAAGGACTGTATAAATGCCATTATGGTAGTGAATTAAGTTGAGTGTTCTAAATTCTGTATAACACATACCAATTGGAGAGACACCACGCAATATATGTTACACGCCGTTGACAAGGGACCTAGTCTCTGTGAATATGTAGGGAGAGGGCTACCTACCTATCGTCTCTTAATCAATCTCACTCTATTCAGAAGAATATTTTAGTCGGTTGAATCGCAGATATTTTAGAGGTCGCGAATGATATCACGAGGCTCGGGGAAATGCCTGCTTATGAGCTCATTCGTTTCACCGGAGTGGACGAGAAAGCCAAAATATTCCAGATACTGCTAGCAGTACGATGAAATCATGATGGGTAGATAAAGTCCTAAACAGGTAAGTTTCAATTTTCAAATTCAGATCTGGAAGAGGGACTTGTACGCATGATGCTAAAGCGAAGATCATCCAAAGAGAATATTCAAGACTTCCCTTGACCCCATCATATCCCTAACGATGCAGCTTCTCTCGTTGTTGTTACCAAGTTAGCTAGGCTCTATGTTGGCTCTCCTCACTGTTCTGTTGCAGCCTTGAAGGAGTAGACTGCTCAATTCTTTCTATCGCACAATGTTACCCAGCCGACTTTCGGGTAAGGGATTGATGCTGTAGGGCTTACATCATAGGTTTGAACATTAGCGCTGGTGGGTGTCTGGTTGAGTTTCAAATTGATTCATTAGCACATTAGTAGGAGGCCGAAGGGTGTCACGAGGAAGTAGATCTCATATCATCCCACCAGTCCTCCCATCACCAAATCCATGCATCGAGCCGATAACGAGATGCTTTACTACTCTTTTTACTCTCTGTATATGTCCCCATCCCCACCCTCGCACGCATACGCGATATGAGATTGGATTCAGCCAACAGATCACCGAAAGTATCAGCAAACCAAGTTTGATGTTTCACAACCACCGTTTTAGTCAAGCCAGTGAGTCACACGAGAAATGCACCCTGCAATATGGGTTGGAAGTACTTTGATCCGTAAGCCCCTCATCTCTATACACCAACGACACGAAATAAATGCGAGAGCACTTGCACCTGGAAAGCCTGACCCAGACTTCATCCCTACTCATCCGTCAAAATACATAAAGCAGAGCATTTGAACGCTCTACTTATTGGCACAGACACACATGAAGTACAATCACCGATCCACATTTGCGCAGCGATCAATATGCTGTTCCAGAAATGGACCGTCAGTGCTCGGTAGTACGATTTGTCATGCCTCATATCATAACGTTGTATTAATACTTGAGACACTACATCATCGTATCCTCACAGTGGTTGCATTAGGTATAGTGGAGTGAGTATATGTAACGCAGCCGGTTGGGGTTTTAGTGCTACCATGTCAGCGATTATATCATCCATCGGTTCCCAACCCAAACAAAGCAAGGCACTTGATGCAGAGCAGAGTCGTGATTTGGCCATATCATGATAATCTCGGATAATTCCGAGTACTCCCCTTACCAACTCAGTCCAATCCAACACGCGCTTGCAATCGTGATGCCTCTGTCTCACGGGCGTCTTGAACAACCAGTGTGCTTTTATCAACGAGGCAGAGATACTCCAAGCCTTTCTAGATGGACTGCAAATGTGGGCGTCAAGGTGAGCAATCCGCTCGTTTCCTGCTGCAGGGAGGGAGCGCCAGCCCTTTGACCAGAGGCAGAGAGTGTGTATGCCTCCCCGAAGAATGCTTAGTTCCTGGGCATTGGGATCCTATGTTGGTAATCTGGTGGCTTCCTTCCAAAGGAAGTGACTGAGTATGAAGCCGATTTGTTTATTGTAGCGTATGGGCACAAGTGGGACCACTGGTGTTGATGTCAATTTCATGGGGATACTGGGAGTCGAGTTATGTCAACATATCTTGCATTGTCATTGTGAGGTCACACCAGTCGAGTAATTAAGGGCGGCCCTCTCTTGAATCTGATGCTCCTCCACATGGTGGGTGGAATGGAATGACGAAACAGGGAATCAGAGTCGAACCTAAATTATGGATAGGCTGGATGCCAAACCTTTGTCGTGATAAGATGACTGTCGAGGCATTGGAGTTGAGGCAATGCGCAGATCACCACGGCTTCGTTATTTGGATCAGAGTGGATTGAGTAATCTAATCGGAGCAGTGTATCTAAAATCAGGGAAGCGTCTCGCTTGGCCTTCCGGCTGACTCAGGATATTATCCAGAAATAGGGAGAAAAACAACGGGAGTTGGTGAGATTCGTAAATTCTTGCTATCGGCCTCAATGATATCATATCCACTGGCAGCGTCGGTTGAGGTTTGAGGAATGCCGCCTTATTTATTTATATGGCTACTTCGATTGCATTGGCGGATTCCCCGTCGTTCAGCGCTTGGCAGTGGATTGATATACAGTGCTTATTACAATAGTGTGGGTATTTGGCTCGAGATCCAGGGCGGAATTGTCTATCCTAAACACGATGGCTCATCAAGGCAAAAATAGATAGTACACGAGAAAATGGGTGCTATATAGGGTGGAGATCATATAGCGGTGTGGAGCGAAAGAGGTACTGCTAAGAGAGCTCAGAATAGCAAGTGCTGTATCCATTCAATTGCTTGAGCAAGCGTTGGCTTCCTATCTGATTCGCAGTATAGATTCCCTGCAACCAGTCAGTGCGTCGCTAAATGGGTGCCAATGGTTTATTCTTGTTTCTAAACCACTTCCCAGTAGTGGGAAAGCTGGCCTATCAACGATATTTCAGGGTGTTTCTACTTGATCTACTTTAGTACAACATAGACCGCCTGGACTGGAGTGGTAAGGTGTCAGGATATCACTCGCAGTATACATGCAATCCATAATCGTCGTAATCAATCATGAATTAGGAACAATGCTAACTCCTGAAATAAATCACAAGAAAGGATTAAATCGAAAATCAATTCATCAGATTTGCGATTGGTATTTTAGGACCTTCAGCAACGTTACAAGGGGTGAATAGTACCTGCAGCGAAGACAGCCAAGAGGAAGTTGATAGATTAGCTTAATTCAGATTCCTGAACATACCAAAGATTCCCTTCCCCTCCCAAGCAGTTCGAGCTCGCAACAATGTCGTTGAGGCCTAAGCGGATCAATTTCGAGAAGACTTTCACGGAGTTCGAAAAGAACCTGATCGCTCTATATAATTTATTTGGGTTTACTAAAGTGTCCGGAATGACCATGATTCAGTATCCTTTGTGATGTAAATCTTACGCCTGAAAGGTATTGACAGGAAATTATAATCCCATAACCTCACAATTGCTATAGATTAGTGTACGATTTGTGTACAGCTCGCCCTCGCCCATATACCGAAAGATTATTCAACTCCATCGCTAATTTCCTAGTTGAACGATCGAAGTCCCTTAAGGAGGTAAGGGTCTCGAACCCTTTCAAGCATTCTCAATGTTTCTTTAACATCGGTTGCCAAGTCCATCCTAGAGCCAGAGGAAATTATTCTAGCATATGCAAAGGAATGGGACAAATACGCCAAGGCTTCACAGTACACCGATTCAGTCTGTCAGTACCTCAACAAATTAATGACCCAGAAAGAGATTGAGGCAGATTTCGAAGAAGATTCTCAAAACGCAAATGAACCAGTTGCTGGTGGTAAATATCTCAAGCAGTCGATCAAAGCGGTAGGAGAATCAGTAAACCAAATCAACAACCTTATATCGACTGACTTTGCGACCGTTAAACAATGGCTCGTCATTACAATGATAGTTGGCGTATTTCATTTGGAAGGAGCAAGTGATCAACGAGATCAAAATGCTGAACGGAAATCGTTTGGTCTACCAGATTCTTGATATGATCAAGAGAGATAGAGATGGGGAAGAGATCGAATATCAGCCTGTTCGTGAGGCCATCAGTTCATTTGGTAGGTCGGCGCCGTGTACAGCCTTTTTTTCGCCTGTTAATGTGTATTGGCAACGTAGTCATGTTGAATTCATTAACCGATGCACCGATGTCTCTGTACGAGGAAGAGTTCGAGAGATCACATCTGTTGCATACTAAACAATATTATGAACGTGAAGCCGCATCTCTAATCGCTTCCAAATCAATCTCGGACTATATGAAAAAGGTGAGTTGGATTTGTACCCTCGACCAGGGGTTTGGCTCTGAACTATGCCATTTTTTGTAAAGGCCGCTCAAAGACTAGAGCAAGAAATATTGAGATGTGAAAAGTATTGTGACCCGTCGTCCTACCCGAAGGTATTCACCCCTTTCACTTCTCCAGGCCCCTCCGACACACGACTTATCGCATATAGGTTATTCTGGAGTGCGAAACGCAGTTTATAACTAAATACCAGACGCAAATCCAATCAGCTTTCGAAGAGATGATTAGAAACGAGCACTTCGATGGTATGCGGTCTAAACAATGGATCCATAATATTTATTGCATAGCATTGATGTCTACTTTGATAGACTGTAATCTGGCATATAGCTTGCTTAAGAGGATCAGTCAAATACAGCCCCTACTCGATATATATGAGAGGTGGGTAGCGCAAGCGGGAAAGCGGATCATTGCTGAGGTGGAAGCCGGTGCTGTCAAGGTATTCTTAGTGCGTACATGTCATGCCAATAGCTTTCTCAATAGTATCGAACACACAGGATCCAAGAAACTGCATTGAATCTTTGCTGGATTTGCACGCCAAATATTCTGGCATTGTTGTGAAAGTATTTAACAATGATCCAGTCTTTGTGGCTGCTGTTGACAAAGCCTTTAGATCTATTGTCAATGACTCGGCATCTAACCCTGCAGTCTACATTCCCGAGGTTCTTGCTCGTTATTGTGACTTTCTGCTTAAGAAAAACATCAAATCCGGCCTCAACGAAACTGATATCGAAAAATGCCTAAATCGAGTGGTACGCTTTCTGCAAGTAGAGCTTTCGCCGATGCATTCTTTTGCTGACCTGAATCCTATAGATCGTCTTGTTCAAGTACATTGATGATAAGGACGTCTACCAGAAGTTCTACTCTAGATCACTGGCCAAGAGGCTGATCTACCGCACCTCGATATCCGACGAAGCCGAGAGCTTAATGATCACCCGCCTTAAGGTTCGTTTCTGGATACAGTAACCGATGGATCCCCAGCACCAACGCTTTTGGAACCAGGATATATGCGGCGTGGAGTATACAAGTAAACTTCAGCGAATGTTCACTGATATGGCGATTAGTTCGGATCTGAATCACAGCTTCAAAGAGTTCATTGACAAGAACGGGCTGGCATTGGGCGGTTGGCTATCTCATCTTTACTGAAATCAGAACACAACCAAGAAACTGAACCACTGCGCCTTCCAGTTGATTTTGCCATACAGGTTCTCACAGCAGGTGCTTGGCCACTTTCTCAGCAATCTCCATCGGACTTCGAGGTTCCTCTTGAGGTTGTTTGCTTCGTTCTACATGTTTATGGATCTCTTCGGTGCTCATATCTTTGTCCTAATAGCTAGAGAAGAGTGTAGCCAATTTCTCTACATTTTACAACGCTCACCACAATGGAAGAAAACTTAACTGGCTGTGGCATTTATCCAAAGGTAGGCTCAGCAACATGCATCTGACAGCCGCCACATAAAAGAATACTAAAGGAACGTGTGCGTTGTTAAGCGGAAATGAGGTTCCACCTGGATCGTCGCTATGAACTCTCCCTCTCCCTCCACCAGATGGGAATCATGCTGCTTTTCAACAATACGGACAGACTAAGCTACAAAGAAATCCAGGAATCGACCAAGCTTAATGACGCCGAGCTGAGGCGGAGTTTAAAGGTTCCAAGTAAAGCCAGAATGATTGCTCAGACAGATGGTTGTATTAATCGCATTTATTAGCCATTGATCGATGCCAACCTTTTCCGGCTGACTGAGTCGGCCAAATACGAAGAAGCTATTTTTGAGTTTAATTCCGGATTTACCAGGTAACAGACGCAGTTGAATTTAGTGTTGTTCGATCATTGGCTTTAACGGCTCTCACGAAAGCAAACGCACCAAGATCAAGATCAGCACTTTCATGCATGTCGATACACCACAAGAAACAGACGCCACTCGTCGGGCCGTGGAGGAAGATCGTAAATTGTACCTTCAGGTGAATCGCTTCCTCTTCTGCATTTCTCCCTGCATGTGATTAACGCGATTCTGCAACGCGTAGGCGGCCATCGTTCGTATCATGAAGTCCCGCCGCACGCTTAGCCATACACAATTGATCACTGAGGTTATAGATCAGGCGAAATCGCGCTTTGCCCCTAGTGTCTCGATGATAAAGAAATGCATAGAGCAGCTTTTGGAAAAGCAATATATGGATCGCAGCAGCGATCGACCAGATACATATCTTTACGTTGCCTAACCACCAACCATTCCTCTCACTGGGAATCAATTTCCAATAGGCCCCGATACAATATGATTATCAGGGTCCTTGATGTATCATCAGCACAGGAGTTGCGTCCAAAATAAATCCATTGTCTACAGCTCAATAATGGTTCCAACATCAATTGATTGATGTTTCATGGAGGTAAAAATAGTGCCTGCTCCATATGGAAATTTTACCATATGACGTATAGAGCATGTTACATCATGAGCATTTTTCACTCTCCATCCAAAGGTATATAAGAATGGCCGTTTCCAACCATTGCCAGCAGAGAAATCTTTGAGTCGAGAATATGAATTCCGCCATACCTTACAGACCTGTCACACTCCCAGACATCTCCAAAATGGACATAGAGAAGTCTTCCAGCTGCCAACATAAATCTCGTGGCCGATGGGAGTTTCTTTGCGGCAACAAGAGAAAGATCATCGCCGGAGTATTCACCACTCTGCTCCTCATCTTTCTCGTGGTGAACTCCGTCGAGATAGATTCTTCCGCACAGAGCCATGGCCACCTCTTGAAACGCCAGAACAGCTTCACCCAGCACGGGTATCACTGGATCGTGATTGGGATCGCCATTGCCCTCTTCATCATTATCGTGTTTGCATTGACCTGGTGGTGTTGCCGTGGTGCTTTCGAGAATCCCTTGTGTTGCCCTTGCTATACTCTTGCTTGCTGTGGGGCAATTCAATGCGCTGAATGCTGCTGTTTGGGTACAATCGCTGCGGATCAAGCAGCCTACTAGGTCATATATCGTTCACATACTGCTGACATGCACTATATCCCTTTTAGAATTGAAGAGCGTCTAGCGACTCTCGCATCTTCCCCTGTTCATACTAATCAAGCTAGTCCCTATGGACTGTATCTCTAAATAAATTCGTCAGCCATTCGGGTACCCAACGAACATTGACGAGTGTGCATTGTATGGAAGAGCTTGATTCTCACGGCCCGAGGTAGCGCTGGTTATGGATGGTGACATGGCGAGCAATCGGAATTCGTATGCTCCAAGTAATTTGTCGATTTGGACCGCATCCTTGGGCATGATTGTTGGTGGCTTGGATTATGGATGGTATGATGTGCTAGGGTTCCAACATCCCAAACCTTAAATCCATCGTTCCCGATACCAGGTGTGCTGAATGCTAGCAATTCCGACAAGCTGGTAGGACTTCGTTCGACTGTGGATTTATGCACATGTGGATGCCTTGCCACAATCGCAGCCAGGTGGCTGGCGAATCCCACTGGCGTGATATCATAAGGTGTTCACTGATATCCCGTAAAGGCATCTAGCAGCGCATGTTGGGTCTATTCCAACCTATGAGCCTTTATACACTTGATGGTAGTGCCTCAGGATTGTCTTGGGTGTGGCCAATCAGCGATGCCCAAGTAGGGAGAATGTGACCAGCCGTGCACATCGGAAGTGACATCACGGTGATTTTGGATTTGTTGATACCTAACGGTTTATTAACTTCCATTATTGGGGAACAGTTCGGGTTACTCCACAGATGCAAGAGTTGCTAAACAAAAGCAATCCCTTGTTCCACATCAGGTGGAAGCCGCTACAATGTGAGGGAGATGATTAAGCCTGCGTTCTCTGACTTGACACCAACCTGCTGAGGTCAGCCAGCAGCCGCATAAGTACACCTCAGGCAATTGTCGATAGATTAGGCGGCTCCAAGAAGCTTGACGCTTGGCTGCGATGCTTCCAAATCCCAACAGGATCGAGGCAAGTGGCGCCATACGAAGAGATGGCTGGAACCCTTGATAAGATAAAGGAGATAGCAGATAAGTGCGCATCCATTTCATGCTCTTCATAGTATAGTGTGAGGGGATGGCGACTCACAGGATTGTGCATTGCCTGCAGACATCTTGAGCTATGGCACCTCCACTCCTAGGGCGGCTAGACGCCCCTCCTGCAGTTGACTGGTTCCCTTTCCTGGCCATCGCTGGACTCTTGAGTTGGCCACAGTCTGCGACGATTTCCAGATCTCTTGTCACCTGACTCCTTTGAACTGATGCGTCAATTTCATATGAATGCTTCCTGTATCCATGCAAGAATGGGATGGTTGGTGGTTTCAACATATCCTTGTGTTTGTTAATGCCTCAAGAACTCGCTGCTCACTAGACAAGATTCCTGTTGGACCTCGCACGTTTCAGAGGTATAGGGAGGTGTACATTGACATCTTTCGTAAGGAGCAAACTGGTATGCACGCACGTTCATGTCCTTGGAGTAAATGAAGTCCCCGTGATCCTTCCGATGGGGAAAAATATAGACAAATGAGTGGGTGATTAGCCATCTTGGGTCCGTCAGTAGAATGACAACGATTCAAATACAGCTGATCAATTCCGGTGGACTAATCAAACAGGGCTAGGGAGAGCAAGGCAATTGCAATCAAGCATATTCAAGTATAATATAAGTGGAGTTTGGCTATAATTTGCTTCTAAAAGGGTTGAATGGGGAAATAAGACACACTCGGTCGTATGGGATTAAAGTTAGAGCAGTCATTTCTGACACCTTACGTATTTGGCAATTAGCCCTAGAATTTAGAACTTGCTGAATGAACGATCACGAATTTCAGGTTTGATGCGGGCCTAGTGCCAAGCATCTCCTGAAATTTCCACATAAGTATGGTTGGGACACCTCTGTTTCACGTATTTGTCCCAACTTCTCACTCACTCGCCCACTGAATTGATTGTGCCGGCCTCCACAGCACTCCTTTATTACCATACCTTACCTTACCACATCTCTCCCATTGATCACAGTTACACGAGGCGGATATCATTCATTGTGCTTGGAGCGAATCTCGCCGAACTCGAAGCTTCATCGGTACACTGTCAAGAGCCCTCGATAGGATTTCATTTTGCCACCGACACATTTGCATCCACAATGTCGGCAAGATCAAGACACTCCTCAAGGCACGAGGACATTCAATCGGTGCATTGCGATGCCAATTCCGTCACAAAGGCCCCAGACATCAATGACGCTATACTCACCTTTCAGTTGCTGGAGGCGTTGCGGGAAGGTAAGGAGCGCCTCTTTACTGCCGAGATAAGGTTTTGACGAATCTTGTTTTCAGCCGATCGAGTCAAAGTCGCCAAGGTACTTCAAGTGTCCAGAGCCGAGGGCAGCTTGGATAAGATCTATCCAATTCACGTTGCCATCGGAAGCAGCGGATACTCCATGATAGAGTATCTGTTGAATCCGGAATTTCGGCTAGACATCAACCAACCAGACCAGCATGGCAACACACCACTTCATCTGGCCGCCAAATCCTGCCGACCTGACATTGTTCGTTTGTTAATGAACTGCTCAAGGGTCGATGACACATGCCTGAACAACGACGGATACCAAGCAATTGACATGACCAACTGTTCAGAGATCATCCAGTGCATAGAAGGTATTTGCAGCAATCACGCGCCCCTCACGGCCGTCTAACATCAATCCATTCATCTCCGGGATACTAATCCATTGACCGGAAACATCACTGCTTTCCACAGAAAACAGGCAGGAGTTTGTACGCTATACTAACCAACGAGTAGCCGAGTTCGTAAGGAAGCTGGATTTTGCCAGCTTAGCCAAGCTCTACGAGAACAATCGAACGCGCAACTTGGTGGATCTCAACCTTCAGGATCCCAGAACCGGTTCCACCGCACTACACGAGGCGGCCAGGTTGGGAAATGCCGACCTGGTGGTCTGGTTGATGCAGAGGGGGGCGAATGTGTTTGCAAGAGATAGAATGGGCAAGTTGCCCATCGATGTGGCTAGAAGCGACCGTGTCAAAGGGGTGTTGAAGGAAGGTATGAGATTACTGAGTCGCCCATAGATGCTGGGCAGTTCTTGGGCCTAACCACATCACTATACCTAGTGCCGAATGATTCAAACCCGCACGCCCCTGGGCACCATCCTCGACTGTCAGGCACCCTGATGAAGTGGATGAACTTCACGACCGGCTACAAGCGACGCTGGTTCATTTTGGAAAACGGTGGGCTTCCTCATATGTCATAGAGAGATGAATATGTCCCTCTGATGCTTCGGATTCTCTAGGGGTTCTGTCCTACTACAAGAGCCGCCACGAGGCGGAGAACTCCTGCAGAGGAGCGATCAACCTCCGCTTTGCCAGGATATGGATAGACCCGAACGACCTTACCAGGTTTGATGTTATTGGCCCTGGGACTGCCAAGTACCGCTTACGCGCTGACCATGCGATGGAAGTGAAAAGATGGGTATTGGCATTGACAAAATCCAAACAACGTTTGGACGAAGGAAACTTGAAGGACCCAGATGCAGCCCCTAGCAACAGAAGAGAGCTTGGTGTCGATAGCAATTCCCCTAGCACACCGGAGACATCTGAATCCTCCTCCACTGGAAGCGTACGGGAACAAAGTAAAAGGGCCTCTTCTGTCTCCACCCAGGACTCCACCTACTCCTACTCTTCCGATGAAGAGCTCGACCTCCCAACCACAGAGGAGTACCATTGCTCTGTCTCCAGTGTTTTCAACGAATGGGAAAGGTATCGCGACAGGATGGATTTGGTCTACAAGAATTGCCCCGTGGACAAAGAGACCGAGGTGTGGTTGCGAAATTCGTTCAAGAAGATTCGAAAGCACATCAGCGAGGTGATCCGGATGGCCTCGGAAAGGGAGATGTATTGGTCCAAGAAGTATCGCCGGGAGGTGCGGCAGTTGGATATCTGGACCGAGAGCTTCCGGGCGTTGGTCGCGGATAACCACCAGTTACAATCTGTATTCAGAAGTACGGAAAATACCGATCTGACAGGTGTGCTAGGAAATGTGGAGCACCAAAGCAGCCCGGAAGCGTCCGGGGAGGTGGAAGAGGAGTTCTACGATGCCACAGACTCCGGGTTGACCACCGAGATGATCAGGTCGCTCCAGGATTTCAACCAGAATCTGAGTAGGTCTATTCTACGGTCGAGTAGCGGATATCCAACTCAATTTCGGCAACTCCTGTCGATCCCACTCTACCATATCCAAGACGTCTCACTGTGGACAGTGATGAAAGGATCCATGGTGAAGGACCTCCATCGGATGAACTTCCCCATTCAGCTACACGAGCCTCTGTCGATGTTGCAGAGATTTGCCGAGCAGATGGAATACAGTGAGCTTCTAGATACGGCAGCCGCGCAAGAGGATTCTACCGAGCGTCTGCTCTGGGTCACGATATTCGCCATGAGCAGCTACGCCAGTACCCAGAAACGATTCCGAAAACCATTCAACCCTTTATTAGTAAGTAGTGTTAATTTGGATGCCACTCCATGTGCTTACCATCCGTGCCATCCCAGGGAGAAACATACGAATACGTAAACCGAGACAAGGGATACCGCTATATGTCCGAGCAGGTTTGCACAAACCCGGTAGGTGGTTTTTCTCCTCTTCGTGGTGCTGTTGACACCTTCTCAACTCCCTGTTCCGTTCGCGAACCAGCCCATCTCTGCAAGCCACTGCGAATCGGTCAACTACAAATTACATTCGGAATTGGAACTGAAGAGCAAATTTCGCGGGAAATCCGTTGATGTCTCTGCCGAAGGGACCAATCATCTTTACCTAAGACTTCCCACTGCTGCTGACGAGGCGAGCCATCCCACGAGGCCTAGAAGGGAAGAGCGCTACAGCTGGAATAGAGTCACCACCAAAATCCACAATCTCATTATGGGAGCTGTGGAGGTGGAGAATTATGGAGAGATGATCATAAGGAATCACACCACCAATGAAATGTGCCTCTTGCGATTCAAGCCCCACACCCTGCAAGGCGAGATGAACGTGGTTGAGGGGTATGTTGCATCAGCTGACAGTAAGATTACTTGGGAAATGTACGGCAAATGGAATGAGTACCTGGTGGCTCGGGAGATGGTTTCCAGCCTAGACACCGAAGAGGAGGTGAAGCCATTAAGCCAATACCGGCTGAGTGATTTCCCCAGTGATACCTGTCCATGCACCCTATCGTCCGCCGACCCTAGTGTGAGGCTACTCTGGCGAGTCGAGAGTCAACAGAGCATCATCTCCCCATTCATGATGTCGTTGAACGAACTGCCCATCGGGTTAATCCCATACCTGCCGGACACCGACTCCAGGCTACGGCACGATATAAGATACTTCGAAAATGGCCAGATAGAGAAGAGTAGATTGGAAAACCAGAAGCTCGAGAAACGGCCTGCGCCAAGCGCCCAGTGGCACCCGCGATGGTTTATTGAGGATCGAGACCGGGACACGAGATCAAGGATTTGGAGGTTTACCAATGACTACTGGTTCGAAAGGAACAACGGGCACCTGGCCTCCAAAGAATAGCCACCAACATCGAGTGATATCTTTTTGATCAACCGCTAACGAGAACATTCGGTATAGAGTTAAATTAATGCTAGACATGTCTCCGATCCCTGTTCCAACCCACGTACAATAAAAGTAATCTGGATTTTTGAGCTATGCTAGGCCAATAATACAATATGTGACCCCGCGTTTTATGAAGGTGGAATATTTCTTTTATCAATGAGTAGTACATAGTTTCTGGAAAAAGACTAGCCATAGAATGCGCTGATAAATAGAGGTTGGAAACGGAAGCTGCTCGCAGGCTGAAGAACTCACATGAAATCCGGGCTTGATCTGCTATCCGACATCGATATCTCCATGTCCTTGTCCAGCTCATCATCGCTGTACCCAATCTGATCCGGGTTTCCGACACTGGGGTTGAATGGTGTGAGTTGCATCTGGTCCGCATCTCCGTTGGTGGCTTCTGGCTCCGGCTGGCGTTGGATTTGTGCCAGGTCAGGGAGCTGGAATTTAGCGCCTCTACGTTTGTAAAACAGCAGATATGCCGCAGTGGTCTTGATGGAGTCCACGTTGACCGGCTCTACCATGGAATCGTCGAAGTTGTACCACCGCTCCTCTTCGGAGTTGTATGCATATGCGGTGTAGTGCCCACCACCCAAGCCGCCATAATGGTTAGAGATGGCATACAGGTCGTATATCAGGCCGTTCTCATCAATCCTCTCCCCGAGCACGCGAGAGGACAGGTCAAGATCGTTGATGGGGAAATCCACAACCACGTCGATTTTGTTACGCCAACTACGCGTGTGTGAAAACCGCTTCAAATGGACCACCAAAAAGTCCGGCAACCGCCACAGATCAAACTTCTTCAAGGCTTGCTGGTGCTTCTTACAGTTGGGACAATACCAAGGATCCTCCTCCCCTAGTTGCTCTTCCTTGACAAACTCCTCTAAACAGTCATCAAGCGTGATATCCTTCTTTTCTTGGGACTTTTCGACCGGCTTCTCGTTGGGGTCCACAAAGACCTCGAACGTGCTCCAAAGCCCGCCTCTAACATCATCGGTATCCATCTCATTTCTAGAGTCACCGAAAACATGGTTCGCGACCTCACGCTCCCATTCGCAGACAATCGTGTCTCCAAGTTTGAGGAAAGGAAGCTGGGTGACTTCTTTGGCCTCGTCCACATCTTGTCTCCTTTTGCTAAGGCTAATCAAATTGGACAGGGTGAAGTTGGCGGGAATGCTGCGGCCTGAGCTTTGGCTGCTGATTTTCATCTCGAATAGCTTGGGATCCGCCTTCTTGAACTTTTTCACCGGGGTCTCCGAATCCGACTCCTCCAACGGCGCTACATCCTCCTCCTTGGTAACAAGCTCCTCGTCGTTTATCTCCTCTATACGCTGTTGGTTGGTTTCCACATCGTCCATCTCAACATCGTTTGTGGTATCCTCACGCTTGAGTGAAGTCAGCTCAGCTGGAGTCAAAGACCTCAAGTCGACAGTAGTATACCTCGCCAACTGCTCCAGAACAGCCTCCTCCAGGCCGTCTTCTGAGATCTTGTCTTCTGATAAGGCCACAAGAAGTGGCACGCCGAAGAAGTCGGGGATAGCACGGGAGGCACCGAAGGAGGAGGTGGAGATTTGCTTGGAATACGCGTTCAGCACTGACAAAATGACACACCCAGAGCCACGATTCGGTGGGAAGGCTACGGGGAGCTCATATGCATAAATCGTGTCACTCACACCAATCTCGTTCAATTTGTCCGAATTCTCGAAGACCTTGTAGATGCGGGAAGTATAGACCTCGCACGTGACAATATTCTCATGAGCAACATTTAGCATGGAGCCTATCTTCTCCTTCATGGCCTTGTGGGTGCCTCCATGGGGCATCTTCAAATTGAGCTTGAGAGGGCGCTTGGCTGGGTCGAGAGGGACGAAATGGACCTCAAGCTTTAACTCTTTGGAGACAGGGATGGGAAGAGTTAAGTACATGAAGGGGTCGAAGGTGACCGAGACTTTGTTACACTCAGGACAGATCAAGGTGCTCTTGTACTGGCCCTGAAACATGTCCACGATGACACTGTCGTTACGAGATTTGTGAACTTGCCAGTGTTCCTCGGCGACAATGGCATCGGGTCGACCATCGGAATCCTTCTTCTCTATGTATGGTTTGTCGTAGATTCGGTTCAGGTCCTCATGTAAACCATCTAATAAGAACGCAATGAACTCCTGCGAGTCGTGCTGCTGGTAGCCCATGAACGAAGGGGCAAATCGGCCGATGGTCAATTTGAACTCTCTGGGCGCAATAGAACTGTTCATCCCGCTCCACAACCTCTCAACCAAACTTCCGAACGCTTCGGCAACCTCCCCATTCATCCCCAGAGGATTTGTCTTGTTGAGCTCATGCTTGTACATTCCAGAGACAAAGTATTCTTTAAGCTCCTTGGTGTTGCTCAAGCATTGGAGAGCAGAGTTCATGAAACAAGTGTTGCCCAGGTTGGATAACCCGGTGACACCACGGGGTTTGGAGGGCTGGATAGTGGCTCTAGGCGAATATGAGGAGATGGTATAGTTGGGGGTGCTGTTTGGCAGGCCATTGGAAGAGGCAACCACAGGTTGAGGTACGTATCCGGTGGGCCACTTCCCATGCTCCTTCACCTCTACGCCTATTGCGTCGTACAAGTGAAGTCCAAATTCTTGGATGGTTTTGCTGTCAAATTTGGCCTCGATAGGCTGGGCACTCTCCAGCTGATCAGCTTTGATAAAGGAGGTTTCTGGCACATCCTCCCCGAACTTCCAGAGCTTCATTTCCCCCTCAATCTCCAGTTTGTCAATCACCTTGAATCGGAGATCCGAAATCGTGCACCCTTTACTTATTTGTAACTTTAGTGCCTTTTTGCTGAGCAGAGAAGAAGATGGTGGAAGTATACGCACTAAGCTGACCTCCCAAGGGTAAACCTCAATGATAGCCTCTTGTGCAGAACCTTTGATGACCGGGCGGATAATCTCGGGTGTGAGAGAACCATACCTTCGGAGTCAAAGGATTAATATGGCTTGTGAAGGTAGAGACAGAAGGGTGCAGTCCCAGACTGCTTCTGCTTGCCACCCGATATAAAAGAACCCTTACCAAAGCACCAACTTCTCCCAGGCATCCTCGGGAACAGGGATTATGTCAATATCGACGCTCAACCATTCCTTCAACGTAGTGAATGAGCTGTCGTTAAAGAGAGAGGTGTTGTCGATAGGTCCAGGTGAAACCAGAGACTTCTCTGTGGCATATTCCTGCCATTCCTCGTACCACTTGAAGTCAAGTAGATATCGAGTCTCCCCCACTTGAAGTGGCGAATTTACAAGAGGCTGGATAGCATCATACTGCTCTGAGGGAGAGGGAGACGCTTCTGTAAGGGAAGACATCAAGATAGGTTAGTTTGGACAACCAGGAAAGATTGAAGAAAACTTGCAGTACCATACTGTGGAGGGCTTTTGTCGAGGATGGTATCGGATGGATCCATTAGTATTAAAATTATAGAATGGTCTGGAAAACGGGCTGCTCAATAAGGACGCGCAAGTGCGAGCAATACAATGGAAATGGCTCCGACTGAAGTGTGGCTACGTGGATACGGTAGATGATGTTCTGGTATTTAAAGAGCGCGAATTAGAAACACTACTACTCAATAATACAGTTGTCAAGATGAAAGGAGAAGCGGGCCGTTTTGAAAAACTGAATGGTGGGAAGTGCCAGTAACTACGGCTTGGAAATCGTGTCACGAAACTCAAGGTAGGCAAGGAAAGACTGTGTGAATCCACCTTACCTTCTACAGATATGAATGGCGTAGACAAGTATCAATACTAGCAGAATGGATGTGCCACAGCAACTGCCTATCAAAATGTGGATGAACCTAGAAGATGGGACAATCCTATTGATTTTTTAAGTTGAAACACTTGGTTGACCAGGGCTTTTTGTGCAAATGTCTGCCATCAACCGCATCTATTCTCGATCCGCTTTGCCGATATTATTGGATATTGCTCCCAAAATCGATCATATCCCACCCCAAAATTGCCATCAGGCAAATCGTGAATTCTGATCATTCCAGAAGAATCTTCACCATCCCTCATCCCTTACGGAAGCCCAACTCGGAAGCTGAGTCATTGATAGCTTGTGATGATGGAGATATATTTTGAAATTGCATGAGCGCATCGCTTATGATCACCTACCCAAATGAAGCCCACTAGGTATGAATTACCTGCGGGCAGAAGGATATTCGGAGGATGCTAAGGTATGCTCTAGGCTCTGCAAGCAAAAGAAAGACACCAACACCTTCAAAAATACAAATACTCTGGTACCCTTGTATTCCATTTACAAATGCACCATGCTGCTTTAACTGCACTATCAGTGAGTTTCAAATTTGGTGTAAGGGCTTGTGGTACTATCTGATGATCTAAATCACTATCTTCCACATCAGTACTGAAACCCCATACTTTGGAGTGTAGGCAATCATGCACCTCCCTAACACAGTACTGGTATGGAATCTCCCTAATATTATTGGATATTGAAATGCCTATAAGTAAATTGGTAATGCTTTGTCAAGTAGTATACTATCCAATTATAAGAGACTATTGCATTTACTGTGCCAAAGCTCTGAGCTTTAATCCAAGAATCAATGGGGTTACTACTTCCATTTATCCCCATTGGCATCTGCTGTGTTTGTGAATGAAATTCCTATCACATGATTCAGCTTGGGAAACCAACCTTCTATTCAGAAGTATTTGCAAGCTGAATCAGCTTCATTGCCATTGCTGAGCCTAGGCAAGTCACTTCCCTCAAGTGACATGCATATTGGCCATAAAGAGCTCTTTAGAGTGGAATTAGGTGTTCCATAGAACATTCCTCGATCCATAGTGACAATACAAATGCTAATGCATCAATTTTAGAGAAACCAGTTTTATATTGGTTAAAGTGCATCTGATTCACTCATGACCCTTTATTAAACTCGAATTAAAGGCAACTATATCGAGAGGCATGATCATTGGCTACAACCCCCATTTGTCAAAAGCATATATATTACGATCAAAAAAATCGGCAGGTGTTTAACTTTCTCTTTCCAACAGATTGCACTTCATTTTATTTATTTAGCAGACACACGTGCACACACACACAAAGCTACCAGTTTATTATGGCCAGAACCAAACAAACCGCGCGAAAGTCAACCGGCGGTAAAGTGCCAAGAAAGCAGCTGATCCCCAAGATCGCACGTAAGAACACCCTGAATGCCGTTACAGCAAGCAGACGCACATACGGGGTGAAAAAACCCCACCGGTATAGACCTGGAACGGTTGCCCTTCGAGAAATCAGACGTTATCAAAAAACCACCGAGCTCCTTATCAACAAACTTCCCTTTCAAAGACTAGTCCGTGAAATTGCGAGCGAGTTCAAGAGTGATCTTCGCTTTCAAGGTACTGCCATTGCTGCACTTCAGGAGGCAACGGAGGCTTACCTAGTGGGCCTGTTTGAGGACACCAATCTAGCCGCGATCCATGCTAAGCGTGTTACCATTCAAACCAAAGATATTTACTTGGCGAGAAGACTTCGTGGAGAAACTTACACTATATAAGCATTTTTCTTGTCTACTGTCTTTCTCTGGCTCTGTATATTATGTATAGAAGTCTAGCTAGTTTTAGCAGCATACTTTCATCACCGTCATTCTCCTCCAACCGTACAGCAAAATAAAGTATATGTGGGATTTTTTCCATCTTACGCTCACCGGTGTCCACCTAACCATCATTCTGGTGATGTATGGTTTATCGACGCGTGATTCAACGCACTAGGCTCGAATCCAGAAGTTAAAAAAGGTGAACCGTCGCCGGAATTTACGGGAGTGATTGGCTCTGCCGATGATTGTGAATCCTAGCTCACTGGCATGCTGAAAATGTTGGTTTCATATTCCATGAATGCCGCTCGTGGTATTAGTTTGGATTGTCATGATTTTGATTGAAATGATTGGCTATAGATAGTGGTAAGAACGCGATGCATATACACTGGCTTGGATTATGTAATCCAAATCTATTGGCTTCTCATCGGCATGAGCCGTTATGGTTTTTCGTGGAACTAGCACGTGATATGGAGGACTGTTCTAGTGATGCTGCGGCAGCCACCGGATGCAACAATGGGTCTCGGTTTTCATTGTTGAAACCATTGGTGGCGCATTTGTATGAATAATATCATAGAATAAGCCTGGTAGAGGATACTTTCACAAAGCTAAAGCTGCAGGTGAAACTAGGACACAAGGAAATTGCTAATGTTCCATAAGTAGTTTATCAGCGACTAGTTTACGTTGCTACATGCATCTATTGTTTTAAATGCTTAGCCTACTCCTACATATATAGTATTTACCTGACCTATATATATATATCTTTTTGCTTGTTCCTGGGAGTTAGAATATGCTTAGGAAGGTCATAAGAATATGTGTGCAAAGTTAGTGGTTGCTTGAATAACCTTGAGATTTCTTATGTTCTGTGTACCTATTACTTTAGTGGGAATATTCTAAGTATATCCCAATAAGAAACTTGGCCAAAATTCTCTCAGATTTTTGAACTATGATCCTAGTAACCAAGTTATGTGAGTATCTAGGTGTAATTACAAAATCTACAATATCTTTGAACCCATCTAAAGACCTGTATGCACTGTATTGTTGTAAGAGTCTTGGAGATATTGGAAGTGGTTGGGAGAACAAGTAGATTATGTGATTTTCACTTAATGATTTATTAAATGTAAAAGTAGTATTTCTACTTTTACATGATCTTGGCATAAAAAACATGTAGAATAGGTTAAGGAAGGTCTCAAGAACATGTGTGCAAAGTTTGGGGCTGTTTGGACAACTCTGAGAATTTTCATGTTCTGGGTACCTGTTATTTTGGTGAAAATATTCTTTGTAAATCCCAACAAGGAGTTTGGTCAGTATTCTCTAGGATATGAAGGTAATGATCTAAGTGACTAAGTTAGATGAATATTTAGGTGGAAATACGAATTTTTACATCATGTATACCACCTCCAGGGACCTTTTTTGGAACATTCCTATGTTATGCTCAATAAAGTTCTTGTGAAATCAATAAGAAACTTGGCATTTTGAACTTGGTAAAGTAACTGGTGAGCATTAAGGAACTCTAGTTTCCAAGATCACAATCAATTTTCCATAGAATCTTGCAACATCATCAATATGGGTGAACTTGTTATTGTGAATTGTACCTAAATATCCACCAAACTTGGTTACTTGGATCACAGTCTACAAATCTTAGAAAATTCTGGCCATGTTACTTGTCAGGATTTACATGGAATAGCTTCACCTAAACATCAGTTACCCAGAAAATAGGAAAGATCAAGGTTATCCAAACAGCCTCACACTCTGCACACTTGTTGTTTATACCCTACTAAGGTATATATACATGCCTGTATTGAATAAATAAATAGTGTTTAGTGAAGTAATTCAGAAATATATTGACTGTAGTAGAAATTTGGCTTACACCAAAGAATTCACATAGTCAAGATTCCATTCAACTTGTTGATAAAATAGGATTTAGTTACTTCTAATTTGGCTTGTAGGACATCAGCTAATTCTTTAGTTGAGGAAGGTTTGGAAGCATTGGTATTTTAAATCTGCTCAATAGCAACCAATGCTTCACACAGCTGGCAGCAGCCTTTTTGCACCAGTCTAACCATTTTCAATTGTACAAATGCCTTCCTTGAACTTGGTGTAACAAGCAGCAAATACTGTACAAGTCTTCTAGTTCTCCAAATTACTTCAAAAAGCCCCTAAAGTATTGCAACACTTTGGACAGCATTGAAATTTTTCAAGCCCTGGGTATCTGACATCCTGGCAGAATATTTGAGGTGACACTTGACAAGAAGCTTGGGAAGAAACCCTAAGGTTGGTTAATTATGTTTTAAGTGACAAAGTTAATAGAATAGTCTGGTTGAATTACAAATTTGCAACATGAATAGGTGGCAATTTCTGATTTATAATGTGGACCAGTTCTGTATTCAGCTATTCAAAGCTCTATTAGATATACCTATGGTGTATTTCCACTTACATCCACAAATCTAATTGAGTCTAGTATATATGTAGAATCTTAAAAATAATATACTAATGACCAGAGGGCAATTTTTATCATTTAGATCAGATAGAGGATATAGCCAATCATGCCTAGTTGGGATGAAAAAGGGACTAGATGTGATTGGTGGAAAATAACTATGCACCAACAAAACCCAAATATTGCAGTAGAATGGTATCTGAGCAGTGGCTTGAGCTTCTGGCATATCGGGAGGGCTGTTAAGAATATTTGTGTGGTAAATATACTAGGCGATCAGTATATACTATATGAGAAATAAACGCTATACTAATATTTACTTCTCATTGTTCAAACCTATCCGAAACAATAAGCCGCAGGTCATTAATAGTTGCATCGATCTCGCACCATGGTTGTACCAAAATACTTGGAACCCGTGTTCATAAGCCGGGTATCCAACTAGGCAGGAGTATCGTGATTCCATCGTCGTTGAAGATCAACAAGTGGATCTGTCAGGTGGGTTGGTTCAGACCAAACTAGACAAAATATATTTAGCAACGGCTAAATGTGCCAGATTATCTACTGATGGCAAGATCTTTGAGCGGCCTTCCATACATGTTAACATAGGGTGGGCCACGTTCATATTGGGCCGAAATAGATTTGGTGATGTCGAATGGCTTTTGCTGAAGCCAGGCTTATCAGCAAGGACTGGTGGCGTGTAGCAAGAGGAATCTGTTGGAAGCTGAGAAGACGTAAGAGCCTTGCTTTGTTTGGAGATGGATATCATATGAGGTTTGTCAGGTTTATTTACATCCAATTCAGAGTGAATGTGCGCTCTAGGCGAGATCATTCGTAAATATACCAACACCCCCGTCAATGGGATCCTGCAAATTGAGCATCTAGAGGCCATTCAATGCGAATGATTGCTCTTCTGATCAGGAATATTCCATGGGTGCACCTTCACCCTGATGGAATGTCATAGTACTTGTAGACGAAGCCCGAAATTCATGTGTGTATATAGAGTGTTCTTGGTGCAAGACCTGCAAATTTGTGTATGGCCACATCTAGCTGGAGCTGCCCACCTTCGGAATATACAATATATGAAAAGGACTTTGTGAAGGACGTGTGTGCATTGTAGTGTCTGGGGCTGGATGGCTGGGCTTGGTGTAAGTGTGCTCCATGCAATCGCTGACTAACTTGGGCGTTTTCGCGCGTTTTTGGCGATGTGCTGGAGGGGTAAATCTGTAGTCGGGATACTTGTGCTGATACTCTAATTGAAGGTTTTTCGCCTTTTCACGGTAGATATCTTTCTTGTGTTCCGGCAGTTCCTTCCATTCTTTCCCCAGCGCCTTGGAAACATCATTGTTGGATAGATGTGGGTTCTGCTGGAATATGCGTCCATGGTTCTCCCTGCGGAAAATGATAAATGCATTGGTAGGTCGTGGCGCCTTTTTGAGCTTCGGGCCCTTCGTCTTGGCTGGATTTGAGGCTCCTGGATGCAGGGCCTTGACATCGCGAGGAGGTACATTCCCAGTCGGCTGAGTGTGGATCGAGGCGGAATAAACCGGACCGGGGAATCTGGGCTGGGTCGAAGGGACTGCATTGGTCGGGTAGTTGTATTCTATTACCGAGGTTAACGATTCGACTATCAGGATAGGTACAAAGCCTTCAGGTACGAAGAAAAACTCTCCCTCCGTAGGAATAGACATGGTTGCTTCTTCCAGCAGGCTCGTTCCATTTAGTCTCGGATTGCTAAAGAATTCAGGAGATTCGTGAAGGCAGAGATGTATGGAGACCCCGTTGCTTGACGAAGGCAAGGATAGTGGTGGTTGCTCGGACACGTAGCTAACAACATACTCTGGAACTCCTGAGTACGAACTTAGAGATGGTATGCTTCTCATGGTCAAGTCGAGCTGATTATTTGCGGTGGAGATGCCCTTAATGCGGTTTGAAAGATACTTTATGATCGCAACCCGATTACTCTAAGTTTATAAAGAAGCAACAGTAACCTCGAGCGGACGTCAAGTATATGTGGCCTGACTCATTTTTTTCATAATGCAAATCTCTCAATTGGGCCACATTGTATTGGTGAGTCGAAGGTTATTGGCGACCCCAGGAACTCTGGGACTACTGTAAACACCATTTTCGGAATACAGTTAGTGACCAACGATCGAAATAGCAGCCTACTCCTGCCACATCTACGCTGGGTGTGACGAAATAGGTTTGGAATCATATTGATCGTTAAGGTAATAATGAGCTGCATGCATGGTGGGTTCTGTTCTGTTGATGATAAACCTCACCAATACAATTGATCCAGTTATTCCCATCTCGAAGACCATGTCCCGTTGATACTAGTACTGGTTCTGGATGCCAAAGAAAGCTCAGGAGAGATGCGAGGTGCAGTTTGTGCGATCTGTGAACGCTTGATAAATCGAATGTGTCACGAGGGGAAAATAGGCTATATATTATAGGGTTACATTGAGGGGAGGAAAGGGGTTTCTCTAATCCCGAAATCAGACGAACGCCTCTCCGCCAACTCTCCGCCAAAAACCCCAAAAGCTGCACTTACTGCTATGCACTAAGGCACTAGTAGGCGAACAGCGTCAAGTGCATGGAGCCGACTGTTCAATGGCTGCATGTGTCCTTCGCCCGTGCCCAAGCGGATTATTCTTAGATATTCGTGAGGTGGACATGATCTACAACTTACTAGATCTTGAAACTGGTTTCAAGATAATCAAATCCGATGGAGCTGACGTCCTATAGGCAGCAATTATTGGTCATGTAGCACCGTTTCTGTTGTTTAGGAATCTAAATAAACCCATAATTCGTGATGTTTATCCCCTTCATATTCTTGAAGCATTGGCTGAAGTTTACAGAGATTCGAGCGTTACCATACGATAGTTCAGCCCTATTTCGGGATTGCCAACCACACTTCCCTATGAAATGACGCAGAGTGGTACTCCTGAACGCACAGAATCCAAGCTCTTCAGAGGCCGGATTTAGCTCCTACGTGCACAGTTGGGATCGAAGAATAGCTCAGCTAGGAGCAGGCTGATTGGTCTGAACTCTATCCTTCCAAATATATATTGGTGACAGCCTCAAGAATCAATAGCCATGACTACAGTGCCCGTCAGGGCGGGTTCCCATAGCATCCTAGACCTTGGCTGATATCGGAGTAAACCGTGGCATGCAGGTTACATATATATCAGAACGATCGCTGTGCTCCGGAGCCTGTATACATTAACCATTACCTGGAGCTGGGTTGGCCTAAAGGCGGACATAGACTCCAGAGGCTGAAATCTATTATTCCCTGCCCGGCACAAAGAATCTGAATCTGTATAAAGGTAATAGCTGGAAATCACCGGCCTAGGGTGTTGGTGAGAACCCGATTAAGGAGCCCATATTTGGAAGCGAGTAGAACAGTTAGTTGGCCAAATATCAACTCGTATTTGGTATGTTTATTGTCTCGTCAGTGTGGGGAGAGATCTCCTATTTACGATACACTGGGTCATCTATGTTGCTTCGAAGGAATTTTCTCTATTTTGCTAAGGCGTGGTGATTTTCAGGTCAGGTCTCTCAGTCCACTTAGTTTCAGTATGGAGAATGGATCCGCCATGAGTGAGGCGCCAGTGAGTCAGGCGGTGAAACTGCAATGGCATTGCGGCGCTTTAGGACAATCGCTGGAATCTGTCGATCCAGTTCCAAACGTCTGACTGAGATGGGCTGGATATTAGTGGGCACAAGTACAAGGTTTTCGTTATGCAAAGCCATTTGTTGTGCTTGTTCCATCGCTTGCCCATAGGCTGGTTTATATATAACCCAACTTACTATGTCAAACAGATCCCACAATGAAACCCTTCGGTCCAATTTGTTTGGCATTTAAAGTTCATTCACGGTGTCGGCAGTTGGGGGAGATGATTGGCTGATCTATTGTTGTGGCCCCACTCGTCAGAGATCTGGTCCAGTGCAATAAGGAGTTGGAAGATGACACTAAAGTGAATCACCCTCGTACGATCTACCACACCACACACCGCACACCATAGATCCTATCCTATCATCTGAACTGGCTATTACCTACATATCCTCAGAAATGGTAAGGGCTGGATTGTACCTTGGCGGTAGGATCAATCCATAAAAACAAGGGTCAAGCCCCAGTACCAAATCAACCCCCAGTGCCTTCGAAGCCTGATCTGCTAGTCAAAACAGAGCTCCGAATAATGTCTATCTTGAATATCCCGCCATTTAGGTAGGAATTTGATTCACATTGATCTAACAGATTAAACTGATCCAATGCGTGCGTATCAGGCCATGGCCAGTCAACTGGTTTGCTTCTTGATGTATGCCACTACCCTCATCCGTACCAGTTAGGCACTATCATCAGTAGTATGGGTTAGTGCTATGGTGTCTGGATGGACTATTTTGGATACACAGCTTGGTTATTCAGATCAGGAAGTATTTGGAATGCTGAAAATTCCTTTCCCATATCTAGGTCACGCTCACTGCAATGCTTCAGAACAACTATATACAAACTTGCCCCGATATGGGGCCTCTTTTTTGACTAGTCGCCCCCGGATAGGCTGACTTACGAGTATTCACTCTGATACATCTCGTACTCACGTGAGCTAGGCTGCAACCTACACCTCAATCAATTAGTCTCGCATCACTATGTTACAAAGTATTGGGATTTAGGTTGCAAATGATCAGTGGAGCACCAAGTCATCCATAACGACAAGGTTTCGTAGCTAATCGTTATCTTATACGTTGGGTCTGATCTTGATTTTTATCCAATGCAAGAGGTGTAAATCATTCTTTGTTACGCACTACGATCATTCCTCACTCTTAAACAATTTCCCCCATATTTGCACCTAGACAAATTTGGAATTGGTTCTATGAACCATTATTGCCCCATGTTATTCTGGCATTGAGATCTAATTGTCTGAGACCTGATAAGCTTACCAATCTTCATACATCTTCTGCTGTATGGCCCTCGCAGGGTAAACATTGAGAATATGCTTTGTGTTTTAAGACTTTTGGAGATATTAGAAGTGATTAGGAGTACAAGTAGATTATGTGGCTTTCACTTAATGGTTTATTGAATGTAAAAGTAATATTTTTCCTTTCACATGGTTTTGGCAGAACAATCACATTGAATATGTTTAGTAAGGTCCCAAGAGCATGTGTACAGTGCTGGGGGCTGCTTGGATAACTTACAATATTTTCACCAAAACATCAGGTACCCAGAGCATAAAGTATTGACAAGAAAACCCCAACAATGAATTTGGGCAGATTTCCCTAAGATTTGTAGACAATGATCTGAGGGACAAAGTTGGGTGAGTATTTAGGGGTGATAACAAAATTTGCAATACCTGCACTCAGCTAACTATTCTCATTGACTAGTTCCAATCATGGCCTAATATATTCATATTTGTCTCTAGCTAGCCCAATGAAAATCTCAAACTTAGAAGTCATCTGATTTTTGGCTGATATTAAAGAAACCTGGAATTCAGTGGATATCATGAATGTATTAAGCAGGCCTTTTCTCAATTTTTTTAGGGCACTGACTTGGTGAATATGTTAGCAATCATTCATCTGTAGTAAAGTATGCTAGTTTGTCTAACTTATTCTCTACAGCTTCCATACAAAATAATTACTAATATTTATGTACTATTTCAATTTTGACAAGTTGAATATTTTTTTAATTGTATAAATACATGCTAATCTTGATATGCTATGGGAGTGCCTTTTTTTGCTGTAAATTGCATAATTAAACCTAAATATCTACCCAGTATAGTCACTTATTGTATTTCCTGCAAGCCATAGAGGGTTCTAGCCAAATTTCTTGTTGGGATTTACTTCAAACTTCTTCACTGACACATCATTGCCCAGAACAAGAGGTTTTCAGAGTTGTCCAACGAGTCTCACACTTGCACACAAGCTCTGACAATCTTTTTAGGCACAATATACATTCTTGTTTTGCCAACACTTAACCTATGTCAAAGTATCAATACCACCTTCACATCTAAGAAATCATTAAGTGAAAAATTTGCAATTTTCTTGATTACTAAAGCACTTTGAATATCTACATGACTTTGACAAAGAAATATGAACCCCAAGCTGTTACTCTCTGGAATGCTCCCTATTGCCATCACTGGAATTCTTCCCTCTATTGAAAAGTTTGAATGATTGGGCTACCCAGTCGGCAAGGTGAAGATGAAGAAAATCCCACAGGAAAAAGGCATCAGGTATATTGTTATAGTAGTAGAATGACTTGTTAAAGGCATAGGAGAAGAAGTCTTGTAGCACCAGAAGAAAGAACAAGGTGCCTCCAACTGTATATGTCTTAGCAATCAGTATTGCAATGTTCAGAAGCAAAACAGTAAGGAATATCTGGAAGGCATTAAAATGTTGTAAAATTTTGTAATTCCACCTAAATATTCACCTAACTTAGTCACTTAGATCATTACCTTCAAATCCTAGAGAATACTGACCAAGTTCCTTGTTGGGGTTTACTTAGAATATTTTCACCAAAATACCAGGTACCCAGAACATATGAGATATCTTCTTGGTAAGCCAGGTCTGAGAGTTGAGAAGCTGACCCTATGAAAGATTATTGAGATGATCCCATCAAAAGGCCATCACAAAGTTAATGTCCCGTGACTAAGAGGTACTGATCTCATCAGGACACCATCCAGAGACTGTTGAAAAATAATTGCACCCCAGATTTCACAAAAAACTTTGTCAAAATTTTTCATCACAACAATGTATAAGTGGCTTTTGATTGGTTCCCTGCCAATTTGCTCACTTTCTGATCCCAGACACTCTATTGCCTCCTACATTTATGTGAATTGATTGGCTATTGCCTCTTTTTCACACTCCTTACTTCCTGACTCAGCCATTTCTCTTACTTTTCATGCATACAAACTGATATATTTCCATTGAAACTTCAGTTGTACCTCAATTACCAGTTGTATTGACCTATACAAGCCTCTATACCCTACTCTAACATTAAGCCCAACCCCGCACTCAACAAGTAACTCCATTAAAATCCACCACTCAATAGGTACTTCTGCTGTAATGCTCTGGTTCCACAACTTTGGTGGGATCCCAACGGCTTTATGCCACTTTTCATTCACTGGTTCCCACACATCCTGGTCTTCAGCTGGCACTGCAAGGTCCAGCTCCACATCTGCTAGTCTTTGCAATAAATCCATGCAATATTCCAGTGCGTTTTCTTGAGCGCTGCACTTGAAGAAGTGCTGCAACCTCTTGGTGTACCTATTAATGTTCCAAAACTCCACTGAAGGCATTGTGATAGTCTTTTGAGCTCTTGATGTTGTAGCCTTGTCTGCCAGTGGGATCTCCACTCTGTCAACAATGGAAGCTGTGGAGGCTGTGGTAGACAAATTGCCTTTTTCATCAAACTCATCTACCTTGCTGGAGTGTAGCTCAACTGGCTGCGCTTCCAACTCTTGTGAAAGCAGCTGTTTTCTTGTTTGTAATTCTTCTTGGCTATGATGGGATTCAGTCTGTTCCTGGCTTGTGGAATCAATTGGCAAGAATTGCAGTTTTTTTGCATGCCTCCCTGTCTCAGGCTTGGGTAGACATTTTCCCTTTATCTTTTCCTTTATCACTGCCCGGTCTTTCACTGCTACTTTGTCTGAGTGCTTTTTGTAAAGAACTACATTTTCTCCTGGATAAATTCTGCTCTGACGCATCTGTTTTGGCCTGCTTGTCCCTTGCTGGCACTCTTCTGGCAACCTGACAATTCTTTTCAGCTTGTTTTGAGCTCTCAACCGTAGTTGTGACAGGCTCCTGTAAAAGCGGCTGGTTTTTATCACAGCCAGGTCCTCCACTGCTACTTTGACTGGGTGCTTCTTGAGTGGTACTTTGCTTTTTCCTTGATAAATGTTGTGCTGGTGCATCCATGTCTGCCTGATTGTCCTTAATTGGCACTCTTCCAGCTGCCTGACATCTCTTTGACGCTTGTCTGGAGCTTTTGGCCCTGCTTGTAACAGGCTCTTGAGGAAGCCGCTGGTTTTTAGCCATGGCACCCTTGTTCTTCTGCCTTTGATTGTTTCTGCTATTCTTAAGATACTTTCTTAGTATACCAGTGCTGGTCCAAAAACTGTTTGCCTATTTGAATCCAGGATAATGCTCATGGAACAAGTCTAGTGCATTCTGCTTGGCCTTGAGTTCCTGATGGTCCCATGGTATGCTGGCCTTAAGGTGATAGCATGCTAGACTTCTGATGGCCTCTTGCATATTAGCCCACTCTTCATTATTGCACTCAACAGCTTCATGGATCTTCAATGTCTTTTGATTTTTAGGCTTGGGTATTAACACCACATTGTCTCCCTCCCACGCTGTGATAGGTTTTTCTGTGGGCTTTATCTTTGGGCACTGTTGTTGTGCTTCAAAGACTGTACAGTGTTCCTCTGCTGTTACATTGGGAAATGGCTCAATTCTTGGCTGTGACATTGAGCCACTTGAGTTCCTTCTTTGCAGAAAAGAAACTGCTTTCTCTACCTGGGATATTGATTGCTCTACATGTGTTATTTGCTCATCCTGTTTCTGGACTACTTCCTGATTTCTCTGGGCCATTGTATCTATCCTATCAGCCATTGCACCAAATACACTTGTTCCATCATTCCAGCTGATCATAGTGCCCAATAATGCCATAGCATGCCAGATAGTGCCTGATCATGCCACAGAGTGCCTGATGGTGCCAAACAGTGCCAACTTGGGATCAAAATTGACATGCATGCAACCCTAAAATATCAAATTAATAGCAAAATATACAGCACTTTCTGGTACTATGATCAATGGCACAATGGAACAAGTCTAATTGCTTCATTAATGCTTCAGTATGAGCTGACAACATACTTGCTAATATGGGTGGTGGTGATGTTATCATGGCCACTTGCTGATCTTCAGCTGAGGGTACTGCATTTGCTACATTCTCATCTGCCTGAGCATAACAGTCTGCTTGTGGCTCCACAGAGGTTCTCAATTGCCTACTTGACTCAGAGCCTGAGGAGTCCGCATTGTTACCTTCAATGAGCACACTGTCCACAGGGCCTTTTTTGGATGTAGCCCTGCTTGTTGCACTGAATGTCAAAGCAAGCTGTTGTCCAACTGTTCTTCTGTTGACATCAGCAGTGGGGTTTGGTTGAGAACCAGATGACTTTGCTTTATTTTTTGGAGGCATATATATGGAAATGAGTCAAACCAAAGGGGAAATAGTGTTACATATACGTGTGTATGTGGTGTCACAGCTTTATTTATAATACTCACTATGGCGGGTCATCATTGAATCTTGCATTCATGTAGGTGCAATGTCTCAAATACATGCCTGACTTAAGTTCACATGAGTATTGACCAAAAAGTGATATAATAGTGTTATGTTGTTGAAGGTCAAACTGTTTGCCCCATGGACAAGACTGCTGTGACTCAACGCTGTAAGAGAAGAGAAAAAAGACCATGTGGCTATTGTGGCAAGCCTCTCAGCCATGAAGCACGCAGACAGCATAGGAAGTATTACAAGGATCACAGCCAGTGTTTTGCCACCCAAGTCATATTTGACCATTCATTGGTCACCACTGTACCAACATTTTCTTGCCACCTAGTTGATACTTTTATATTGGCACCTGGCCATCCTTGTCACCTTGCACAAACTGAGTCAGGTGAGTTTGTGACACCTTTAGGCTCACCTCAGCCTTCTGAATATGGCACACAGAGTAATAGCTCTGACAAAGAAGGTTCACTGATGGATTTTGAGCCTATCTCCCCCAACAACAGTACCTTGTATGAGACCAGTCAAATCCCTATATGCATTGAGACAACACCTGTTGAAACAAATGCCAAGGATACTTTATGGAGCCAAGTGAGCCCAGTAATCCATCTACTGGTGAATGATGTAATGTAGTGGCTAGAGAAGTGGTGTGTTTCCACTAATATCAGTAACAGGGGCTTGAGGATTTATTACTACTTCTTGTCAAAATCATACTGGGATGCAACTTACCATGTACATGGTACAAGTGGACAACCATCATGTGGGTGGCAACATATGATCCAGAGACTGTCCTGATTCCAGCATGTGCTAACAGTTGCATGGCATTGACATCCAAAAATGCTACCATTGCAACATGTCCAAATTGTCAGGAATCCACCACCATTGAGGGAAAACATTGTTCACACTCTGGATATATTCTGGTCATACCCTGTCTGAGGAAGCTGATGCAGTCCAACAAATATTGCAAAGCTATACAGTACCACACTCAGTATCAATTAAGTGCAAACATATCCAGTATATTTGATGGCAAACATTACAAACAGCTAAGAAGCAAGGGCTACTTTGAAGGTATGTATGAACATGCCTTTGCTTTAGCACTTGAAGAATTCTCATTAAACAAGAACTCTACCAGCAAATCCTGCTGGCCACTGATTCTCATCAATCTGAATCTGCTGCCCATCTTACGGTATCAGAGCAACAATCTGATGGTAGTCTCACTGGTATCTGGGCCTAAATCACTGTCCAGCCTGGATAGCTACCTGTATCCATTGCTGGATGAATTTTGTATGATTTCCAGCAGGATAACAGTAAATGGCTGTCATGTGAATGCACATATTATTATCTGCATTGGAGATACCCCAGCCATCAGCAAGATAGCAGGTTTTTCCAGGCACAATGGACAGTATTGCTGTCAAATGTGTGAGATCCAGGGGATTTACTCCATAACTCACATACATTATTATTACCCAAAAACCAGCACTAAGAACATCATCTTTTCACAGAAAGAATGTACAGAAGTAAGCATGCAACTGCAGCAAAGTTGGCATGCTATAAGCCATTGGCTGGAATATGGAATCAATTGGAAACTGGATACTTAAGATAAAGAGTATCTGTTGGAGCAAAAGCTTTCCACTGGGAGCAATGCATTTGCTTTTCAATAGTATCCCTATACTGATGACCAAGTTGTACATGGGATATTTCAAGCTAAATGAGCCCCTTGAGATACCGGAGAAATTTGAAGAAATTGGCAAGATATTACAGAGTATCTGCTATCCTAAGTACTTCACACAGGCTCCAATTAATATTCATATGCATATGCAACAATACAAATGCAAAGACTGGATGAACTGGATATGTATTTATTCAAGTGGTGTTTTGAAGCCATTCCTACCAAGAGTACATTGGAAGCATTGGGAGTCATATGTGGACATTGTAGGAATATTTATCCAGAAGCAGATCACCAATGCCAACTTGATTCATCTACAGCTGTTGTGTGAGGAGTTTGTGACAGGATTTGAGCAGCTATACTACAAACATAAAGCTGAACATGTAGATCTCTGCTGCTACTGTATCCATTCTCTACTCCATCTTGCATGGTGTGTGGAGAATATTGGGCCTTGCTTCGCTTTTTGGGAGTTTCCTATGGAGCGGATGTGTGGGGAGATAGCAAGATGAGTAAAGTTGCAGGTACTACCATATCCCAATCTCATCTAGAATATTACATTCAAGCCATCATAGATGTGATGAGTTGGCACATGGAAGACAGCCAGAAAGAGTTGGAAAATACTGAGGGCAAATGTGCACATAGAGACACCTATGCCTATGGCATTAAGAAGCTACGCAGCCCCAATGTGTGGGTAATCAGTTAAGTAATGTAAAGTTGGGTTGGGTGCAACAAGCAACTAATTTTTTCAGGAAGACTCTACCAAGATATGCCAGATTTCTTGTGGTCACAAGTCAACTTCTACACCATTCAATACAGAATTCACACAAACAAAGGCCAGAGCACACCTATAAGGGGGATTAGAATCCAGCAGGGTGAAGGAATATATTGGCTAAATACCAAGAAGTTCCTTGCCAATATTCAGGAGGTATTCATGGCAGAAGTGGCTACAACCAATCATATATTTGCAAGATGTATATGCTACCAGCAGTACAAGATATATGGCAACTTTGCAAGTATCACACTAAAAAGCCGTAAAGTTGAGGTGATGGAAGTATGCCAACTGCGGCAGGTGTGCGTGTTTGTGGAGGTTAGTATGCAGGAGGCCATAGTTTTTTTGATTTGAACTATATGTGGAATACCCAAGGTAGTAGTGGGTAAGCAAATAAAAAAAGGTGATTCTACAGTGCAATATATGAATTGCACAAGGGGAGGTAGAAAATGGAAATACCATTTGGTAAATAGGTACAGTAGAATTATACAGAACCAGCAGAAGGCCATCATACTGCCAAAAAAATGCCATCAGAGTCTTGATGTGAGGCCGTCTAAATACTGTCAAGTTTCTTGCTATATAAGGCAATTGGAAGTCCTGGCCAACTGGATCCACTTAAAATAGTAATAGAGCGCTGAAAGACCGCAACAATACCATGCAATAATGTCACAGCACTGATCAAAAATTGTCAAGTTTTATCCCTTTATTTGGCTGTAAAATTTGCAAAACACCATTATGATCTTGTTATAAGATTGTCAGGAGGGTCACTAATTCCAAGCTGCTGTTATTATGATGGTCTCTAAACGGGATCTTGACAGATGATCTGGATTGGATCCACCCACAGGACCAAATTATTTTTCACAGGGAGACAAACCTTGACTTGGTCAAAACTCAACCAAATCAAGAGAGCTTGGTGCCATCTGAGAGCCCTGACTTTCCTTATCAATCTATGGTTGGCAGTCTGATGTATATCATGCTTGGAACACGTCCAGATATCTCATATTCAGTTGGAGTTGTCAGCCTACATAATCTGAACTATGGATCTGATTATATTGCAGCAGTTAAGCGGATTTTTAGATGTATAAAAGGAGCTGCTGATATCTGCTTAAGATACATTTATAATGATTCAGAACAGGATCTTGCAGGGTACTCTGATGTGGATTGGGGACAAATTTTGGAAGACAGAAGATCTACCACTGGATACACCTTTCTTTACTCTAAAGGAGCAATTTCATTGAATTCAAGAAAGCAACCAACCGTAGCACTTTTTACCACAGAGACAGAGTATATGGCAGCCTGTGAAGCTACAAAAGAAACAATGTGGCTAAGAAAGCTTTTTACAGATTTAGGCCTATGTCAAAAATCACCTATTACTTTATTTCAAGATAATCAAGGAAGTATACAATTAGGTAGAAATCCAACTTTTCATGCTAGAACCAAATACATAGATATTACATATCATTCCATACAAGAAGTAATCAATAATAACTTGCTTAGCTTAGTTTACTGCTTTACAGATGAAATGATTGCAGACATATTTACCAAGCCATTAGCTAGAGACATGTTTGAATATCTTAGGTCAAAATCAGAACTAGTCAGTATGGACATTTAGCTGAGTGGAAGTGTTGTAAGAATTTGTAATTCCACCTAAGTATTCACCTAACTTAGTCACTTAGATCATTACCTTAAAATCCTAGAGAATATTGACCAAATTCCTTGTTGGGATTTACTTAAAATATTCTCACCAAAATAACCAATACCCAGAACATGAAAATTCTCAAAGTTGTCCAAACAGCCCCAAACTTTGCACACATGTTCTTGGGTTTGTCCTTAACCTATTCTACATGTTTGCAATGCTAAGACCATGTAAAAGTATAAATACTACTTTTACATTCAATAAAGCATTAAGTGAAAACCATATAATCTACTTGTCCTCCCAATCACTTCCAATATCTCCAAGACTCTCACAGCATAAAAGACACTTGCCAGACATATTCAGCTGCCAAGAATATGTATCTTATGTGCAATGCTATCAGACCAATTTGCCAAATTACATTTCATTTTTCTACCTCCCCTTGCACTAAACATACACTCAACTGTAGAATCACCCATATTCATTTGCATAGCCAGTACTGACATGGGTATTCCACATAAAGCTCAAACTTAGAAGACACAAGATCCACTGTGGATACACCTTTCTTTAATGTAAAGGCACAATTTCCTGGAATTATTCTTTGGCAGCATATATATGAAAGTGGGTCAAACCAAAGGAGAAACAGCAATACATATATGTGTGTATGTGGTGCCACAACCTCTATTACAATGCTCACCTCAGCCTTTTTAATATGGCATGCAAAGTGAGAGCTCTGAAGAAGAAAGCTCACTGATGGATTGTGAGCCTATCCCCCCTAAAAACAGTACCCTACATGAGTCTAGCAAGCCCCTTTTATGCAATGAGATGACACCGGTAGAAAAGACATGCTAAGCATACTTAATGAAGCCAAGTGAGCCCAGTAATCCATCTACTGGTGAATGGTGTGATATATTGGCAAGAGAAGTTGTATGGTTCCACAAATATCAGTAATGGGGCTTTGAGAATTTACTACTAACTCTTGCCAAAATCATTCCAGGATGCAACTTACCATGTTCATGATACAAGAGGACAACTATCTTACAGCTTGTAACATATGACCCAGACACTGTCCTGATGACAGCATGTATTAGCAGTTGCATGGCATTTACATCAGAAAATGCCACTGTTGCAAGGTGTCCAACTTGTCAGGAATCTACCACTATTGGAGGAAAACATTGTTCACACTCCAGATATATTCCAGTTATGCACCATCTGAAGAAGCTTACACAGTCCAACAAATACTGTGAAGTTTTGAAATACCGCACCCAGTATCAATCAAGCACAAACATTTTCAATATACTAGACTTGTTCCATTGTACCATGCCAGGGTGCATGGCGCAATCCGTGGTTGTAAAGAACAATTGGGTGCAATATTATAGCTACCAGAAGGCAGGATCATTCTTGGACAATTTCGCACTATGCGGGACAATCTTGCACACTATGGCACAATCTGACACAATGAGGTTGGCACGGATGATTGCGCCAACTTGTAATGTTTGCATCACGTGCGCAATTGGATACCGCTATAATGGCAGGTAAAATCCGGTATTTGGATATGTTTCTTTAATGTAAATGGAAATAAATGTGTATCACACTATAAACTACACTGATACTTACCATTTTGGTTACCCTCACTCCAATTGGACAGTATCTCAGTGGTTAACTGGTCCAGAAGTATCCTGAAGCTGGCAGCCCCCAATTGGCTCATTGACTACTGAAAAAGCTACCTGATTCACCATCAAATATCCCATTTTGCCCATTGAGCAAGTAAATCCCTGATCCTAGTGATTGGACAAGGTGTCATAGCTAGCATGCAAGCAATTGTGTAGGTGCAAAACAGATCCAATAGCTGCACTGGTATTACAGATGATGTATATATATGCAGGGTGCTTATTTATAGGGGTTCTGTCTCAAATGTGAGACGACCTTGATATTACTTATATCCAAAATTTGATGATCACTGATTTGCAATGGCTCAATTTGGATTGCAAAAAAAAAGGATCGTTGGGATCATTACAAATGTGAGCAATTCAAAGCAATTGCATCATCTTCTCCTGGGTTTTTTTCTCACAGGGATTACTACTGGAGCATTTGGTAGTGACTCACTTTGCACACCTATACTACTTCCTGGATGACTATTATCTTGGCTACTTGTGTATTTGTAGTCAGTATTTTGCCTCCTAGTTGATGAGTGCAATGCTGCAGCTTGGCCGCACTGAATTGCTCTGACTGAACTAACTGAACCGGCCTGTAGTGCCACGCGCTAACGTGTTCATTTACTTGCCAAGGGCTTTGGTGGTTGAGGCACTTCATGTTGGTCATCATCAGTCAGTTCACCAGAAGTAACTTGCTGATGGTCAGGCAAAACAGCACGCGCAGGCACGCCTTGATGCGTTGAGATGGCCCTTGGCTGAGTTCAATGTGATGCTGCATGTTGACGCGGCTTGGTCTGCTCCAATGGACTTGTGTCTAAATGAGCAGTTTGGCAAGTTCTTGTAGTTTTGCTCTGAAGCGCGCATGTTGACCCAACATTTGTTGACTCAATGCGCATTGACTCAACGCAGGGCGTTCTGGTAAAGGGTGTTGGCGTGGTCTGGACTGATGTGTGCCGGCGTGCTGTGGCTGCAAGAGATGGTAGGGAATCCAGCAAGGCGTGCTGGCGCAATCTGGACAATGTTGCTCGCGGTCTGTATTCTTCCTCCTGAAGCTCACCATCTGATTCCTCAAGGTATTCACTTACCCTCTGTCTGATACTTTGGAGCTGTTGCCTGGATGAGTCCTGTATATATTGCTCTTGGAAGCCACTCAGCTCTACTAATATATCACATTGTACATTAGTCATTTGAGGCAAAAACTCATACAAAATCTCTTTGGTTCCCAAAGTTGAGGCACAAACGGACGCATCCAGCCTGTACTGTGCAAATTGCGTGCAAAATTGTTCCTGTGCGGCTTCTTTGTCAAATCCCCTCACTCTCAGCTCATTCTTGATTTCAATACTTGTCTTGTTATATATCTTTTTACATACATCAGCTGGCATCTTGATGTAGAACTCATGCCACAGCTTTCTACTCAAATTCTTCCATCTTTGTTGACTCTCTGAGGTATCTAGTTCTGCTAGATTAATCAGTAGTGCCCAAATATCTGTATGAAGGCTCATCATAGACACTTGGGCCATACTAAAATAATTTGGCAAGAACTCAAACAGATCCAACATTGACTTCTCTGGTCCGGACCGCGCCTGTGAGCTGGGGGATGGGTTTTGTCTGGGTTGTACTAAAGATGAGTTGAGGCTTGGTATGGGGACCATAGCAATGGATTTGGATACTTATACAGCGGTATATTGGCATCAACCTGGTCTTATATCAAATATATATGAAAACTAATGTGATTGTTGAATTTTCCATATATTATGCATGATGCATCTTGGATCACGTTGACACAGATCAGATCACATCAATCGCAGATTTCCTATTTGATTATAGACCTATGATTAATGTATTAATAAAAGTACCAAGGCATTGTTTGCGGATGATTTTTGCAACATAATGATGGGATACATGGCAATTGATGGAGATTTAACCATAATGTATTAAAAATCAGATAAATAACGCGGATTGTGCTGAATCAATTCAAACCAATTCCATACAATCATCCATCAATTTTAATATGACTTACTCATCTGAATGGTCTTTTCTCATCAATCCCATCACTACCACTAGATTTCCTTTTGACACACTAGAAGGGATCTATTCCAAGTACTGTGGACCATCAACCCCAATCTACTCAAGGAGATCTCTTGTTAAGCTTCTCTGCTATTACAAGAACTATTGCCCTACAAGGTTTCATCCCACCATCCATGGCAACAAAAGTCCTAGAAGCTTTCATTCCCAGCTGACAGCAATGGAGAACCACCTTGCAGAGGGTATGAATGACTTAGAGCAAGCTTGGAATACTAGGTTCAGAAGCTCCAATAGACTTCCATATCCCAGAGTGTTCAGCAACAGGTTCCATATCAGGAGTATTTTGGATACCTTTCCAGTGAGGATTAACAGACCTCCTAGAGGGCAGAGGCACTTTTATTCTGGCAAGTACAAGGCACACTGTGTGAAGTTTCAAGCACTCTCTGACATTGAGGGTAACATCATCTGGTTTAGTGGGCCATTTGCTGGAAGTAGGCATGACAAAGCAGTCTGGGTAGAGAATCATCCTGAATTCAGTAGAGGGGAGAAATGTATGGCAGACTTAGCCTATATAGGAGAGGATTGTCAGAGATTAGGATATATTACAGCTTATAGGAAGCCAATGAATGGTGTGCTTAGCAGGCAGCCAAAGCTTTACAATGAGATATTTAATCATTTCAGAGTAAGGGTAGAGCATACATTTGGATATCTGAAGAGATTCAGCATATTGGCAGGTAAATACAGAGGAAAGTCATATATAGGTAAAAACAGCAGAATAGGTAAAATAGTTAAGATACTTATTAATGCACAGTATGTTCATACAAGAAGACATCCACTGAGAGAAATGTGTCTGGAGCATTATGATGGGTAAATAATGCAAGGAAAGCACTATTCTGAGCAACATAAGTAAGATTGAGTAAAATTACAAGTAACTGTATCATACCACTAGCATCATGGTAGAAATTATAGTGCCAGATAGTGCCGTAGAGTGCCAGATCAATCCGGCACCATAAACAGGCTGGCACTATGTGGCACTATCCAACAAAACAAGTCTATTTGATGGCAATCATTACAAGCACCTAAGAAACAAGGGCTACTTGAAGGTATGTATGACCATGCCTCTGCCTTGGCACCTGATGGATTCTCACTAAGCAAGTACTTTAGCAGCAAATCCAGTTGGTCACTAACTCTTGTCAACCTTAATTTGCCACTTATCTTACATTAGCAGAGCAAAAATCTGATGGTGGTTTCACTGGTATCTGGGCCTAAATCAACATCCAACCTGGACAGCTACTTGTACACATTGCTGATGAATTTTGTATGCTTTACAGTAGGATACTACTCAATGGCCATCATTTCAAAGCGCATATTATGATCTGCATTGGAGGTACCCCAGCCATCAGCAAGATTGCTGGCTTTTCAGAGCACAATGGATGGTATTGTGAGTACTAAATGTGGTACCCACTCTTTGCCCAGGAGTTCTCCCCAGAGTCCTACCCAATTCCCCCAGTATCCTCCCTATGATTCCTCCATATACCCTCCCTCCTATCCCTGCCCTAATCTAGTAAGAACACTTACCATAACAGGAATGTGTTCACACTCCAATTTATAACGCATTGTTTATTATCTAAGCCCCCCAAGTAATATATATATACCTATCCAATTGAACCAAGTAAAAGGAGAAGAGGATTTGGATGGAATAGACACAGGTCTTTATTACCTTGCTACCTTCTATTAGAAGCTGTTCTGAACCAAGTTGTACTGACTCAACCTACAAGTTCTCCCACTCACAAAGTACAGTCAGTAATAACCCACATATTTGGTGCCATCTCTGCAGAAATAAGCACATGTGAGGTAATGACTACTACAATAAAACTAAAAACGTACAAGTGAAAGAGAGAGAAAGCCCTTGAGAGGTTTGATAAGTTTGGGAGAGTTGCAGTTGATGCAGGATGGGACAACAATAAGAAAGTAAGCCCTTCTACTGTCCTCATGGAAGAAAAGTAGTGAGTGCTATGAAGTATACACTGAACTGTTTCTCCAACAAGTTTGATGTCTCCCAAAGGACAAAATTGCCAAACAACAGCACATAAGATATTACATCATGGGCTTAGATGACCAAATAAGATGTAGGGCATCCAAAGAACAACAGGGATGTAAAATGTTGCAAGAGTTGGTCAAACAAGTACAAGGGGTCATCTTGCTATGGGGGCTACCATATAGTGATACAAATGATCAAAGGACAGGGATCCCCTGTAAGAAAGGAAAAGTTGCCTCACCAAAAGACCGAGAGTTAGAGGAATTATGTAATGAATAGACACAAGGCAGGAGAGTAGAGCTAGGCAAGGCAGGACCAGGAAAGGACTTAGGTGTGGATCAACAAGGCAAGGCAGATTTCCAAGGCAAGGCTGTTTATTCAAGACCTGTGTTTATCAGACTGAGGAATACTTAAGGGGGGATAGGACTATATATACTTTTTGATTATACTGATGCTGAGAGATATTGGCTAATACTAATGGGGTTGTGTGGTGAGGCACAACAATGTGCTGGGGATAATAATATAGAAGGCAAGGCACTGAGACGGGATGGGGAAATGGATTAGGTCACCTGATCATGTGACTAAGTCATGTGACCTGGTATTTCCATATATGGTACTGGACTATGAAAAATATGATGGGAAGCTCCCATGGAATGTTCCATTGTGTAACAAGGGTTTGGAATGGTCAGGAAATTTCTGGAAGGTGGTAGAAGGTTCCAGAAGGAATCTCTTAGAAATTGAGCTAGGAAGCTGAAACTTGGCATGGGTGTTCATGGTTGTCATGTGATCATGACAAATTATGGTGAAAGGTCCAAGAACTCTCAATCAACAATGTCCAAGAATTCCCCAAAGAAGGTGATAAACTCTGGGAAGCTGTTGTAGATTTAAAGGCCCAGGTACAAGCCCTGACCCAACAGATGGAACAACTGCAACAACAGTACCCATGTTATGTATGTGTAGAAGTGGGCCACCAAGCCCACAAATGTGAAAAATGGTACAAACAAGAACCTGTATTAGACACAAAAGAGAAGAAGGCATCAAAAGACAGAGTCCCTTGCCAGGTGGCCAACAGGACTCAGTTGATTTAAGCCCTCCAGTCAGAACAGTCAAAGTATGGCAGAAGAAGCGTTGACATAATGATTCTAGAGAGGAGGCAAAGGAACCTGTAGTAGAGGCTCTGTTGTAGTGGGGTCACAGTGACACCCATTGACAGATGTGCTCATTCCTATATTTTCAACTTCCCTATATCTCTACTACACTTATTTTAGTTTTATCTCATTTGTCTTACCTGATCAGTACTATCCCATAAGCTGGTTGACTATCACTCCTGCTTACCTTGTTCCATAAGTTATCCCTCACTCTATGTAAGATTACCAACTGTCAGGGCTTCTATATTAGGCAAGTGCCTGCGCCAGTACCAGTTACACATGATCAACTTGTGTCACCATTCCTACCATTTTCATACCAAACAAGGTATCACTATGTTACACAGGTTTCAAAATACTGATTCCTGATTGGCTGGATATGCTGAGCCTCTTAGAACCTTCCAGAACATACTTAGAAGTTTTTAGGTCATTCTGATGTCATTCCAATGTCATTCTGATGTCATTAAGATTTCTATTGAAACCTTCTGGAACACCATGATGGGTAATCACTTAAACAGTAAAAAAAGTATTGTTGTATCCAAGAGAAAGTGTAATAAAACTCTTGAATGGTTTAACTGAACCAAAGGGACAATTAAGTGCAGAATCTTAGAATTGTCAGAGAGTGGCGGAAATATTAGCAGAAAGATTCTGATCTAATATTGGTCTTGGATATAGCTGGGTTGGCTATAAAGGCAATGATATTTGTTTGCTAGGCAGGCTAGGCTTGGTGTTCTTTGGAGTGCTAGATATACTAGGCTTGGATAGAAACTAGAACGGAATTGTTGGATTCTTATTTTTGCTGAGACAGAATCTTAATTTTGTTGAGATACACACTAAACCAAAAGGTTCAGTACACTTTATTTATACTTTTCTGATCAAGTTGAATTAGTAAGCGCCAAGGGACTGGATTGATTGAAATCAATTTGGGTGTTCATAGGTGCATAAGATAAATGAAAATTACATCACCAATCAACTGATGTCTTGGCAACTGCATAGTGGTTGGATAGATCTCAGATGACTGATCACCTGGGAAGGCTTGGCAGATAGGTTGATAACGTGATGACCATTTGAAAATAGATCAGGTGTGATAGCTAAAAATAGATTCTGAGGTGGGATCAAATAAACTGTAACTGGGATTTGTTTTGTTTGGGTTAGGGAAAATCAGTTAGGGTACTAGATTTTCAAACGGAGTAAAATTGGCAAAGTTTTAAATGTTGATGCACAACATCACTTCCTTCTGGAAGAGGAGTTTTTTGATACCTTCTGGGTTCCTCTGCGGCTCCAATACTGATTGATAATGGCAACATCATCAAAGTTGGTGTAAGGTTCCCAGGTGTTGTGTTTGGCATCATAGCCTTTCCACTTGACTAAATAAAGGCAATTTGGTTCTTCTCCATCATGGTCCAAAATAGCTTCAACTTCATAGGATTCCAAAGTTACTGGGTCTTGAGAAATAAGTTTGAGTGAGGAAGGTGGAAAGTTCTTGGGTAGCAGTGCTCCAGTGTTATCTTGAAGTACATAAGATCCTCCAGTAGTGCGTCTGACAACCTTGAATGGTCCTTCATACTTGAGGTCAAGCTTAGATTGCCGGATTGGATCTAGTGTCATGACATATGACCCATCTGGGAAGCTGCTGTTCCTGTGTCTTGAGGCGTATGTTGAAGTCATCTTTTGCTGAGAGGCCTTACTTCTGGCACTGATAGCAGGGTAGACAATGTTGGTAAGGTACTCAAGCCGGTTCTTTAGCTTATCTGTATTCAAACTTGCTAACTCTGTATTCTGGTAGTCTCCAAAGTGGTTGTATCTTCTTCCAAACATCAAGGAAAATGGGGTTGATCCATGTAGAGTGGCAATTTTGGTGTTGATAGCATACTGTACAGTCGGAATGTACTTGTCCCAATTCTTCTTGATACCTTTGATAGATTTCCTGATGATGTTCACTGAGGTCTGAACATGTCTTTCAGCCAGTCCATTAGCTTTGGGATGATATGGAGTGATCAGACAATGATCAATGGCGCTATTCTGGCAAAGGGCTTTGATCACGTGATTCACAAATTCTGTTCCATTATCCGATTAAATGACCTTAGGGAATCCAAAAAGGCAGAAGAGCTTGAATAGTTCTTGTGCAATAGTGGCCGCATACTTGTCTGGGATGGCTTTGAGGAAGACAAAACGTGTGCAGACATCCACAATTACAAAGAGGTAGTGATTACCATCATCACTAGTGGTGAAAGGTCCAGCCAGATCAATTGCAATATGATCCATAGGAAGGCTTGCATGGATGGGGCTCAAAGGGTGAAATCCATGGCGGCTGATATTGTAAAGTTGACATTCTCTGCACAACTTGACAAATTCTAAGCAGTCAACTTTGATATTTGGCCAGTGATATCCATCAGAGTGTAGCTTCTTCATAAGTGTGTCAGCTCCAAAGTGGCCAAGTAAATGACTCCTCTGTATCAATGTTTTCCTTTGTTCTTCAGGTGGGATTTTCTAAGTTGCTGAATCCAGTTGAGGAATTATTTTGGAAGTTGTAGAGAGTTTACTGATTACATCAGTAATCACATGTCCCTCCCAAGGTGAAGTTGGAAAAAGTCTTGACAGGTGGTCAGGAAGGATGTTGAGAATTCCTGGGCAATGAATAACTGTATATTCATAATCAAGTAGAGTATCAAGCCAGTTGGTAAGCATTGGAGTCAGAGTCTTCTGAGTGTGGATATAGACAAGGGCTTGATGGTCAGTGTACAAGGTAAAAGGATTACCCCATAGATACTGATGAAACTTCTTCAAGGCAAAGACTATGGCAAGTAGCTCCTTCTTGGTAGCAGAGTAGTTTCTCTCAGCAGGTTGTAGGGACCTGGCTTGGAAAGAGATCCAGTGAGGCGGATTTTGGTCTTCATCTTGATAGAGGACTGCCCCTAACCCAACATTAGATGCATCTGTAGCAACAACAAAGGGCTTAGTAAAGTCTGGGTAGGAAAAGGTGGGTGCTTGTGGAAGCAGTTGGCAGAGTGACTCAAAGGCTTGGTCATGAGTCTTGTTCCAGGCTGAGGTGAGATCAGGGCTATGGCGTAATGCATCTAATGGGGCACTCAATGAGGACATGAGTGGTATGTGTTCCCTAAAATAGATGAATACTCCAAGATAATGTTGAAGTTGCTTGGCGCTAGTGGGTTTTGGCCATTCTGGGATATTGACCAGTTTGAAAGGATCTAATTGGTGGCCAGCTGGTGTCACTATAAATCCAAGTAGATTGATTTTGAGGTGGGCAAAACTGCACTTTTCAGCATTGAGAATCAGTCCAGCAGTTGTCAGTCTGTTGATTACATCAGTGACATGGGTTGCATGATCATCACGGTTAGTGGAGAATATGATGACATCATCAACAAATACCAATGCATATGGTGCATTCTTGAGTATTATAGTCATGACTCTCTGAAACTTGCTGGTAAGTGTCTTTAGGCCAAAGGGAGCTCCCTGAAACATCCATTGCATATTATTCCAAGTAAAGGCAGTCTTATGCTGATGATCAGGATGGATCTGGAATCGGTGATATGCATCCTTCAAGTCCAACTTGGAGAATACTATTGCTCCTGATAGTGCGGAAAAGATATCTTGGATTCTTGGAATTGGAAACTTGTCATCTTGGAGAAGCTTGTTCAGAGGTCTGGGGTCCAAACAGGGTCTCTTCAGGGTTAGATTTCCATCAGCATCTTTCTTTGGTGCAAGCGTCAAAGGGCTGTTGAATGTTGTGTTGACAGGGGCTTGAGTGATAATTCCATTGTCAGCCCATTTTTGGACTATCTCATCAACTAAGTGTTGACATGAATGCAGAATTGGGTATTGCCTCCTCCATGTTGACTCACCAGGTGGGGTCTCTAGTGTAACAATGGATTCTGGGATGGTGCAGAAGCTGTTCCTTGGAATGGCCTGATTTCTCTATATGGCTGGCTGAATATCTAATTTGACTGATTGAGAATATTCTTGAAAAGCTGGGGTTAACTCTTCTTCTTCCGGTTGGGATGAGATAATCTCTGGGATTTGATCCATTATGAGTGGCTGAGATTTAGTGATTCCTGGATAGGAAACCAGTAGTCTGCCTATGTGAAAGCCAAGTTTGGTGAAGGTGTCCAGACCAATGACTACCTGAGGTCCATCTGGTATGTCAATCACTTCCATCTGATGGATTATGGTTACTGAGCCACAATGTATGTTGATTGGGTTGGTAATGCCAATTCTTGGGGCTGAGAGATCCTTAGCTGCAAGAATGATTTTTCCTGGTCGTTTTTCTATCTCCAAATTGAGTTCTCTGACTACATTGGGTGATACAATAGAGTTGGATGATCCAGTATCCAGTAGTGCAACGTATGATTGGCCATTGAGGGTGAGTGGCACTTCTATGGCTTTGAGCTGTGTGATTGGTTGCTTCTTTTCTTGGACAGTTGCAATTTTAGCCGGAAACTCAAAGAGGTTGTGATAATCTTGAACTGTAAGTTCTTCATATACTTCTTCATACCCCATTGTATCATTGGCTGAATGATCATCAAGGATCTGGGTAATTTTGGCTGATGGTGTGGAGTTCTTCTCAGGACAGGCAGGTGATCTATGTCCCCTATTTCCACATTTAAAGCACTTGTCATCAGCATATGGATTATCAGTTTTGGTGTTTTGCTGCTTTTCTGCGGTGTTTCCTGACTTGTTTGACTGCTTGGTGATGCCTTTGCATTCACTGGTAGAATGATAGCATTTTCCATGAAGCTCACAGTGCTTAGTAGCGGTTGACTGCTTCTTGGTCACATGACTGGTCTCTTTTCTGGCTGTTGTGGGATATTGGGTTGAGCTGCCTGAAGTCTGGCTAATAGCTGCAGTCAAGGTGATTGCCAGTGTACATATCTCTGAGATCTGGTCATAGGTACATGCAGGGTTGCATGCTTTGACAATGGCAATATTGCTCTGTAGCTGGTGTGAAAAGTTTGAAAGAAAATGAGCAGTAAGCGATGGATTATCATCACTAACTCCAGCTAATCTCACTTGTCTTTGGAATCTATCACAGAAGTGTTGCACAGATTCACCTTTTTGCATTTTAGTTTTCCATAAGTCGCAGTTCAGATGTGCTTTCTTGAGAGGATCTTTAAAATGGCTGCAAAAGAGGTTTTGGGCAATTTTCCACGTACTATTGGAAGGAATGTTCACTTCAACCCAGTCAGCATCTTGCATTGTGAGACAGAGAGGCAGAAGTCTAGCCCAGTTGGTGTCAGGGTCTAGCTGGTGTGCAGCTAAGACGTGACTAAACTTGTAAAGAAACTCAGTTGGATTCTTGATGGCATTGGTGCCTTCAGCATAAACAGGCAAGGATCTTGGGACAACCACCGGGGCAGGTCTAGAAGGAGATGTAGATCTGGAGGATTCAAAGGCATGACTTCTTGGTGGCTGATGCAGAGCAAGGCTTGGTGGATTTTCAATGCTGTCAATTACTATGGCAATATTCTCCAGTGCTTCCTTAATTATTCCAATTTCATCTTGGTAACCGGATATAACTTCAAGGAGTTCATCTCTACAGTGATTATCAGATCTTGTTTTGGCAAGTTTTGAGTGCTCAATCATCATGGTATTTCTTTCAAGCATGATGTTTTCAAGCTGTTCAGTAAGTTCTTCCTGATTTCTTCTGGCTTCTTCCAACATGGAAAGGTTTAGATTGCTTGCTGCTGAGGACATCTTCTAATTGGCTGAATGTAATGGAATTCAACAAAAAAAATGTTGTATCCAAGAGAAAGTGTAATAAAACTCTTGAATGGTTTAACTGAACCAAAGGGACAATTAAGTGCAGAATCTTAGAATTGTCAGAGAGTGGCGGAAATATTAGCGGAAAGATTCTGATCTAATATTGGTCTTGGATATAGCTGGGTTGGCTATAAAGGCAATGATATTTGTTTGCTAGGCAGGCTAGGCTTGGTGTTCTTTGGAGTGCTAGATATACTAGGCTTGGATAGAAACTAGAACGGAATTGTTGGATTCTTATTTTTGCTGAGACAGAATCTTAATTTTGTTGAGATACACACTAAACCAAAAGGCTCAGTACACTTTATTTATACTTTTCTGATCAAGTTGAATTAGTAAGCGCCAAGGGACTGGATTGATTGAAATCAATTTGGGTGTTCATAGGTGCATAAGATAAATGAAAATTACATCATCAATCAACTGATGTCTTGGCAACTGCACAGTGGTTGGATAGATCTCAGATGACTGATCACCTGGGAAGGCTTGGCAGATAGGTTGATAACGTGATGACCATTTGAAAATAGATCAGGTGTGATAGCTAAAAATAGATTCTGAGGTGGGATCAAATAAACTGTAACTGGGATTTGTTATGTTTGGGTTAGGGAAAATCAGTTAGGGTACTAGATTTTCAAATGGAGTAAAATTGGCAAAGTTTTAAATGTTGATGCACAACAAGTATATGAGGGAGGCTATCCCCCAACAATAAATCCTCATCCCTTTTATCAATATACCAACTTGTTGACTAGTATGATCACTGCTACCTGCTGCTGTCTGAACTTCCAACCCCAGACCACAGGACACTCCCAGGAAACTGTGCTGACAGCCAACTGACCTTGGAGACACTACTTGTGAGGAATACTCAGAGTAGATATCTTTTATTATATTTGATTCTTTTCCAAGTTTGCTCTTGTACAGGCAAAGATACTTTTTGGTCTTTGTAGCTATTGACCACAGCTGCATTCTTATCAAGTCCCTGCTGGTGGAGTTTACAGTTGTTTTGACTTTGGAAGCTTTAGTACATTGTCATCTCAAAGGATGCTGAACCCCGCACATACTTTTGTTAAGATGCCAACTAAGTTAGGGATTGTAGCTCAATAGTTTTCCCTTGACAAGCTTGTGGCTTTATTCCCCATCACATTAGATTAGAGACAGAACCCAAGTATTCCTAGCAAGCTTTTGCCAGAGGTTATTGCACCCAGTGAACACCCCACACACAAAACACTTGAGAAGTGTTGGATGTATCTCTCCCTTGGACCTATACACCACCACACCATCAAAAGGAAAGAATATGAAATTAGGTGAAGAGATACAGAATGAGCCTTGAGAAGAAGTGTTGAAGCAAACAAAGAATGCTAGTACATCTTCCCACAGCCTATTCCCCATAATGAAGGTACTAGAGCAAACCAAGGCAACCCTCCCAATAGCTAATTTACTGGGGCTAGCCCCAGCTCTAGTCAAGGAACTGATAGAGAGACTGAAGGAGATAATGACACATCATGTCTACCAGACAGTCCTTCAAAAACCAAATAAAGGTACATACATAAAGGTACATATAGAGAATAAGGAGATTCTTGTCCTTATCAACACAGGATTCTCTATGTTAATCATGTAAGAATCATTAGCAGAACATATAAAGTCAGATATAGTCCCCAATGACACCATTCAGGTATGGCTAGCAAATAAGCAACTGGACACAACAGTAGGAGTGGTGCCTAATTGCCCCATCCGGCTAGGCATCTTGATTATACACCAAGATGTTGTGGGCCTACCCATTGCAGCCAACAGCTTACTCATTGGTGAGAGTTGGTTTATCCAACATAAGATGGATATACTGTACAGTGCATCTGAACTCAGGTGGGAAACCAAGAGTATCCCACTGATTCATATCACCAATGAGAGCAAGGCGCATTGCAAGAGTGCGACAATTGAAGAGGTGAAACCGTCACAGCCTTTGATCATCACACAGAAGGTGATCAAAATACCACCTGCCAGTGAGACAGTGATCTCATTAGAGACACCAATACCTTATTTGACAAGTGGAAGAATGATAACTCAGCAAAGGCATCCAAGCAACTGGAAGGAATCTCAATCCCTAGAATATGGATACTGCCAAAATTTGAAATGCAAAGTCTGAAGTGCTTAGTAGTTAACAACAGGCAACACACGGTGACATTGCCCAGAGGAGTGCCATTGTTAAACCTGGAGGAAGTTGACAGAAACAACCAAGGACCATCTGAAACAAGGAACCAGAAGAAGAACCCCCCAACTAGACATGAACCCCAGTCTACCACCTGCATTATAAGACAAGTTCCTAGAAGGAATATGCCCGCTTGCCCAAGTATTCTCTAAGAACCAAGTAATTGGTCATATACTGGGGGTATATTACCAAATCCACCTTGCCAACAAATACCCTGTCAAGCAAAAAGCCTATAGGAACTCAAAAATTGACATGGACTACATCAAAGAGACAATTGAAACTTTATTATAAGATGACATCATTACAGAGAGCCAGTCTCTGTGGGCATCCCCAGTAGTGCTAGTTCCAAAGAAAGACGGAAAGCAGCACTTTTGCAACGACTACCAAAAATAGAATGCTGTCACCTAGAGGGACATGTATCTGCTACCGCTAATAGATAACCTTTTGGACAGATTAATTGGAGCTAAGTATTTTAGCCCTCTTGACTTAATCTCTGGGTATTGGCAAGTAGAAGTAGCCACAGAAGATCAACCCAAAACCGCTTTTATAGTATTGTTTGGATTATACAAATGGAACCAACTACCCTTTGGCTTGTGCAATGCCCCTGCAACATTCCAAAGGATGACTGACAAGGTGCTAGGAAATTTACAATGGGAATGCACTCTTGTGTATCTGGACAACATCACAATATATTCCCCTGATGTAGAAGAACATATACACAACATGCAATGTATCCTGACAGCCCTCCTAGAGAACCCACTCAAACTACATCCCAAGAAGTGCCATTTCCTGTATACAAAATTGTTGTTCCTGGACCACAAGATCTTGGCGGATGGGACACACCCATTTACTTTGCTCCTAAAAGCTGCTCAAGAAACACCTACACCAAAGGATATTAATGCAGTGTTGGGATTCCTAGGATTAGCCAGCTACTATTGCCGCTTTGTCAAAAGCTTGGCAACAATAGCAGCCCCCCTGTACAAATTGACGCAAAAAGGCCAGTGTTTTGTGTGGTTGGAGCCTCAAAAAAGAGCATTCAATCAGCTGAAATGTTCCCTGACATCACTGCCAGTGTTACTTTTTCCCAATTGGGATGCAAGATTTTTCATTAACTGTGATGGAAGTCTCACTGGTATAGGTGCCATACTGGGACAATACCACCAACCCAGCAAATTCCACCCAATTTACGTGAGCCATCTGCTAAACAAATATAAACATCACTACCTTGTTACCACAATAGAATGTCTGGCTGTTACTTATTCAATTTAACAATTCCATACATATATACATTGTTGCCAATTCACAATAGTAACAGACCACAGCGCTGTGGTGGTGTAGAGGTACTCCTGAGAGAAGCTACACAACTCAAGGTGTGTGAGGTGTCTGACAGGTGCAATAACCTCTGTATCTAAACTGCTGGTGTCTTTGTCAATATGTCTCTATGGTAAAAGCTCCTGCTTCTCTAGCTTCCTAGGTGCTCCAAGTGTCTCCAAAGGCCTCTGTGTGTCTTGTGCACTACCCTGAAAAGCTCCTTGATGGCAGGTCTGAGATGTACTGTTGAAGGCAGGTGCAGTGATCAACTGCTAATCAATAAGGTAGAAGTGTTACTGATAGAAGCAATGATTTATTGATGAGGGATTGCTTTCCCTTAAATACTTTTCCTGATTGCCAAGTCATTACTGATGACAAGGTTCTAGAAGATTCTAGGAATCAGTGGAATTCTTGATGACATCACTATGAGCTAAAAATATGCCAAGAATGTCCTGGAAGGTTCTAAAGGGCACAGCACATCCAACCAATCAGGAATCAGTAGTCTGAATCCTGTTCAACATAGAAATACCATATATGGTATTGAAATGGCAGGGATGGTAACACAGACCCAGGTCATGTGTTACAATACTGACAGGGGTACTTGCCTTATATAGACACATCTACTGATCACAAAGCTGAATAACATCTGGGATAACTAATGCTAATAACTAATCAGGGTAAACATCATATGGGGATAATACTGATAATAAGGACAAAAGAAAAATGGGATAATGTTGATAAGATAAAATATGGATAAGTATATCATAATGACTATATGAATAAACATCTCTGTGGGAGGTATGTTGACCCTACCACAGCGCACTGGTCTGGCTGATGAGAACTAAAGACTTTACTTGTCAACTAGCATATTGGGCCCTCCAACTACAAGAATACAACTTCAAAATAATTCATTGCGCTGGCAACAAACACCAAGATGCAGACTTCCTCAGTTGCTATCCTGTTTGCCAAAAATGTGTCAGCAATGACTACAAGGATGTAATCTGCTTTCAAAGAAGAGGGAAGTATCCCAAACATGTTGTTACAAACAAGCAGAAGAGAGACTTTTGAAGGAAAAGGTGTCAGTACAAAGTACAAGAAAACCAATTATGGTTCCCCCAAGGACAGTTCAGAGCTGAGGTACCCCCAGTAACTGCCTGCAACAAAATCATACAAGAAGCATTTATATCATTAGGACACGCTAACCCCCTGACAGCATATAAGATGTTAAGAAAGATGTTTTTTTGGAAAAAAATGATGACTGACATTGTGAACACGTTACAAAGAAGCTTCAACTGTAAAAGAATTAACCGGAGTCAGAAGATAGGGACAACTGCACCAATACTGCTTGACCTGCCCTTCCACCAGGTAGGGATTGACTTTGTTGGCCCCTTTATGAAAACAAAGAAAGGAGAACAGTATATAATAATTGCTACCAATTATTTCTCAAAATGGGTAGAAGTCCAAGCCCTCCAAAATAAAGATCAGGAGACAACTGCCCAATACATTCTAGAACACCTCATCTGCCAGCACAGATATCCTCAGATACTCCTGTCCAACAATGGTGGTTCCTTCCTGAACAACGCAGTGGCCTATGTGTGCAAAATGATGGGCGTGAAACAGGTCTTTACAGCTGCATATCACCCCCAGACCAACAGATTAACTAAGAGGATGAACCAGATTTGTTGCCACATACTAGAGAAGCTCCACTGGGAACTTCTCCAGTCATGGGCCAAGCTGCTCCTACTGACACTCCTAGCAATATGTACAACATCAAATAAAGTGACAGGTTTCTGCCATACAAAGTTCTTTATGGACAAAGGCCCAAGTGGCATGAAGAAGCTGCACTGACAATGAATGATGTCCCCACAACAACAAATAACAACTATGTAGAAAGGTTGATACATTGTATTGCCCACCTATACATAAAAGTATTTGAAAATGTTGACAAGCACCTTCCCCCTCCGCCCAAAAATGAGAAACTAACAGGGCAAAAGTGGAAACCAGGCAATAAAGTGTGGTACAACCAAACAGTTGCAGGCCTCAAGTTTTGCCCATAATTTGCACCCCAATGGATTGGCCCTTGCACTGTTATTAGTTTGGACCATGGGCCAAAGTACACCATCACCCTGAACAATGAAACAATCAGCAACATAGCGCCAGCCCATCTGAAACTGTTTCATGATGATCCACCAATCATCACTGAAACCAAAGTGTGATTAAACAATTATCAAGAAAAGGATAGAGGAAGACACAGGATAAATACAAAGTTTATTAAAGGAGATTTTAGCCAATATAGGTACAAATGATATGCGCAAGGAAGTTTGCCTAAAGGGGAGAACAAAAGAATGCATATGGAAAGCGCCAAAGGAAACAGTTCACCCAAAATAGGCAATACCCACCCATCAGCAAGAATCAAGATGATATCAAAAACAAGACCAACCTGCAAGTGTTGAGAGATATGGTACAAGCATTATGTGCAACAAGAGCCACCTATGAAGAGTTGTTTGCCAGAGCAGTCATGTTGATACAAGACACAATCAGAGAGGGACAAGACAAGTTACATACGCCAATACAAAGCATGGAGATACTACCCAAGAAGATGGTGTCCCACCTAAGAGGAGGTTCCTTGATCATTAAGGAGAAGGATGCTGCACTGATTCCTGTATCCATACTGGACACAGTCAAACAGAAGACACAAGGAATCAACTGTTGTGCCCTCACAAGACCTTGAGAGCCTACCTGTTTTGTTGCATACTTGCCATTAATAGGTACCACAGTTGTTGAAGTATACGCAGACCTGGTACAAGCTGCAAGAGCACCAGAAGTAGAACCCCCAATAGAAGGACTCCACCAAGAAATTTGCAAACATCTTGAAGCTCATTTCCAAGAAGAAACCATCTTAGAGAAGATATGAAGACTGATTAAATACACTGGCTTGTTAACACATGCAATCCACTAAGTTGCTGTATTACATCTATTACAGTGGTTTACTGTAGGACAACTCAGGAACCAGTACAAAGTCCAGCTCCAAGAAGCCAAAGAAACCACCATGGACTCTGTAGAAGCCATGAGGCAAGTGCAAAAGTGCCTCAATTGTGCCACAGTTTCTATGGAAGAACAACAATATGTCTTGGAAGGAGCAAAAACTTGTTACTGACAATGGGTGACTGCCAACCAAGTGTATGACCTCTTCAAAGGTCCCCTGCTGGCATATTGGACCCAAAAAGGACAAGCCCCAACAATGTTTCTAAGATAAAGAAGCAAGACTTTATTGTGCTATTGCACCTCTTCTTGCTCTCCAACCCTCCCAAGGAACTTACCCAGAACCCTATGGTTTGCAAACAATTTGGCTATGTGGAAAACATCCATCAAGCAACTCAAGCTGCACCCCACTCAGCCACCAAATGGTGTCAGGTACTTGCCTGCAACCCCCTTGCAGGTGACAAGCAGCATTGGTACTATGGTGACTCCTCATGCTCCATAAATGAAACTGACCCTGGAGAAGCAAGTTGGTCAAAGAACTCTGAGGATAAAGCCCCCTCTTAACCCCTGGGATATGTGAGTACTAATTATTGTACCCACACTTTGCCCAAGAGTTCTCCCCAAAGTCCTACCTGAAGTCCCACAGTATACTCCCTATGAATCCACAACATGCCCTCCCTCCTATCCCTGCTCTTATGTAGTTAGAACACTTACCATAACAGGAAGGTGCTCACACCCCTATTTTATAACACATTATCTATTATCTAACCCCCCCAAGTGATATATATATGCCTATCCAATTGAACCAAGTAAAAGGAGAAGAGGATTTGGATGGAATAAACACAAGTCTTTATTACCTTGCTACCTTCTATTGAAAGCTATTCTGATCCAAGTGGTACTGACTTGACCTACAAGCTCTCCCACTCACAAAGTACAGTCAGTAATAGCCCACAGGTATTACTGCTGAATGTGCAAGATACAGGGAATTTACTCCATAACTCACACACATTATTAAAATCCAGACACCAACACTAAGAAGATCATATTCACACAGAGGGAATGTACAGAAGTCAGCATGCAATTGCAGCAAAGTTGGTAAGCTTTAAGCCATTGGCTGCAATATGCACTGATCAGAAATCTGAGATATCTAAACTAGCAGGTGTCTATTGAAGCAAAAGCTTTTGACTGGGAGCAATGCATTTAATTTTCAACAATATCCCTACACTAATGCCCAAGTTATACATGGGGCATCTCAAGCTGAATGAGCCCTTAGAGATACCACCAAAATTTGAAAGAGTTAGCAAGATGTTAATTAGTATCTGCTACCCAAAGTACTTCTGGTTGTAAAAGTTTAGGAGATATTGCAGGTGATTGGGAGGACAAGTATATTATGTGGTTTTGACTCAATGATTTATTGAATGTGAAAGTAGTATTTATACTTTTACATGATCTTGGCATTGCAAACATGTAGAATAGACTTAGGAAGGTCCCAAGAGCATGTGTGTAAAGCTTAGGGCTGTTGGACAACCAATCTTATTTTCATGTTCTGGGTACCTGATATTACCCTAACCCTAAGTAACTTCCAACAAGGGATTTGGCCAGAATTCACTAGGATTTGAAGATAATGATCTATGTGACTAAGTTAGGTGATAATTTAAGTGGAATTACAAGTTTCTTACAATACTCCCACTCATCTGAATGCTCTAAATGACTAGTTCTAATTTTGAACAAAGATACTACAAACTTGTTTCTGGCCAAAGGTTTGGTCAATATGTTTGCAATCATTTCATCTGAAGGTGAGTAAGCTAAGCTAACTAAGTTGTTATCATTAGCTCCTCATATGAAATGATGTTTAACTCCTATGTACTTAGTTCCAGCATGAAAAGTTGGGTTTCTACATAATTGTATACATCTTTGATTATCTTGCAATAAAGTAAAAGACATTTTTGACATAGGCCCAAATCTGCAAAAAGCTTTGTTAACCACATTACTACTTTCATAGCTTCACAGGCCGTAATATACTCTGCCTCTGTGGTAGAAAGTGCTACAGTTTGTTGCTCTCTTGAATTCCATGAAATTGCTCTTTGACAGTATAGAAAGGTGCATCCTCTGGTCAATCTTCTATCTTTTGAGCTTAGTCTCCAACCAGCATCAGAATATCCAACAAGATCCTGTTCTGAGTTCTTATAAGTGCATGCTAAGCAGATACCAGCAGTTCCTTTTAGATATCCAAAGATCTATTTAACTGTAGCAATAGGATCAGACCTATACTTCTCATTGTGCTGGTTAACAACTCCCATTGAGTATGAGACATCTGGATATGTTCCAAGCATGATATATTTCAGACTGCCAGTCATGTATTGATTAGGAAAGTCAGGACTTTCAGATGGCTCCAAGCACTCTTAATTTGGTTGAGTCTTGACTAAGTCAAGGTTTGTCTACATTGGGGTAGCAGCCAGTTTCAGACTTCCATTTGGTACTTGATTAATATATCTTGAGTATACTTGGATTGGCTATGAGTAATAGTTTGGGTACTTCTGTCTATGAAGAACTTTATCTTTAAGTAGCAACTGAGTTCTCCAAGATCAAGCATCTTGGACTCTTTAGATAGGCTGGATACAGTTTCTTCTAATGTTTGTAGGTTATTGGTAGCTATAGTAAGATCATCCATATATATCTAATAGAATAGAATTTGCTCTCTATGGCTTATAGTATATATTGTAGTTGGCATTACTTCTCTTGAAACTCAATTATTCCAAATACAAATCTATTGTGCAGTTCCAGGCTCTTGGTGCTTGTTTGAGTCCATATAGAGATCTTTTGGGTTTGCAGACCAAATGGGGGTTATCTTGGTTAATATACCCATCAGGCTGTCCCATGTATATGTACGCATCAGTTTCTACATTCAAAATGCAGTTTATACATCCATTTGATATATAAAAACTTTTATTTGGCTGCAATAGCCAATATTAATATTGTGGAATTAAACTTGGCTACTGGTGCAAAGGTATTAGTATAGTCAAGCCCTTTTGTTTGCAAATATCCTTTGGCCACAAGTCTTGCTTGATATCTTTTGATTGTACCTTCAGCTGTGTATTTTGTCTTAAAGACCCATCTGCATGCAATTGATTTTGGTTGACTGGTAATTTGACTAACCCCTAAGTCTAATTTTCCATCAGGGTCTGATACTCCTCAGTCATTGCAGATCTCCAAAACTTTGTCTGAGGGCTATTTAGGGCTTCTTTTACAGCCTGGGGCTCATCAACATGGACTGAAGAGGTAAAGGCAAAGTTTGTCCCCTCATTGATATAGTAGCTTGGGCTATTTGTAGTTAGGTTGGATCTCCTGGTTAGAGATACTGAAATGATCACTTTGGAAATATCCCTGGGCACTGATTCAGGCTGACCCATGGTTGTAGCATCCTCTGGGGGGAAAAGCTCTAACTGGTTTGCTCTGGTTCAAGCATGACTGTTGTTGGACTTGAGTTCATATTTTCTATATCATCTAATGTTATTTTTTGTAAATATTGTGACTTCCTGTGAGACAACACATCCATTGACTTGCTCAGCTTCTTTGCTTTGGTATTGTAGAATCTGTATGCTATACTGTCATTGCAGTAGCCCAAATTGAGCATTTTACACTTTTTGGCCAAAATCTTGACTTATTTCCCTGCTGTTTGTTAGCATATGCTGCACACCCAAATATTCTCACAAGCTCTGTACTTGGTCTATGTCCATACTGTACTTTAAGCAGAATTGAATCACAAAGTATTCTGTTATAACTCCTATTTTGAAGGTATACAGCTGTGGCAACTGATTCCACCCAAGATTATAGGATAATTTTGGATCATGGATCAAAGATCTTGCCATATCAACTATTAATCTGTTTGCACATTCCACTACGCCATTTTACTGTGGGGAGTATGGTACAGTAGTCTCTTACTTTTTCCCATGAATTTTGCAGAAGTGGATGAAGAGTTTCAAGGTATATTCTCCAACAGTGTCAATGCATTTTCCTTGATTATTTCACCAGTTTCTCTCTCCACCATGCTCTATGAAAAACAATTTGGTCCCACAGGTGGATACAATCGGGATTGGTGATCAAGATCTCATTGGGATACCGCAATATTACTAGCAGCTTGGAATTAATGACCATCTACACAATTGTATATTGGGATCACAACAGCATTTGGCTTATTTTACCACCAAATAAGCCTAAAGAACATGACAATGTCTGTACAGTGTTTTGCTAAGCATAGCATGTCATTGTTGCAGTCATAGTGTGCTCTATGACTATTTGAGTGTATATAACACCCCAGTACATCCAATTGCCTTGTATAGTAGAAAAATTAACTGTATTTTGACAGCCTCTTAGCACGCCTCTGATGCTGTTATATTGGCAGTGAGGTGGCCTATAGCTAGTTCTGTGCAATTCAACCCTACCAATGTACTCAATAGTACTTCCTTTTAAACCTCCCCTTGTGCATTTCATATATTCCATTGTAGAATCACCCCTCTTTATTTGCTTACCCACTACTACAATGGGTATTCCACATATAGCCAAAATCTATAAATACCATGGCCTCCTGCCTACTAACCTCTACAAACCTGCACACCTGCCACAGTTGACATACTTCTATTGCCTCTACTTTACAGCTTTTTAGTGTGATACTTGCAAAGTTGTCATATACCTTGTATAGTTGGTAATATATACATCTTGCAAACATATGAATGGTTGCCACCACTTCTGCCATAAATACCTCCTGAATATCAAACAAAAAACTTCCTGGTATTTAGCTAATATATTCCTTCTCCCTGCTGGATTCTAGTCCCCCTTATAGGTGCACTCTGGCTCTTGTTTGTGTGAATTCTGTATTGAACAATGTAGAAATGGGCTTGTGACCAAGAGGAACCTGGCATACTTTGGTAGAGTATTCCTAATAGGAATTTGTTGCTTGTTGCACCCAACCCAACTTTGCATTACTCAACTGATTATCCACACATAGGGGCTGCTTAGCTTCTTAATGCCACAGGCAGAGGTGTCACCATGTGCATATCTGTCCTCTGTATTTTGCAACTCTTCCTGGCTGTCCTCCATGTGCCAACTCATCACATCCATCACAGACTTGAAGGTAATATTCTTGATGAGATTGGGGTACAGTAGTACCTGCAACTTGACTTGTCTTCCTATCACCACACACACCTGCTCCATAGGAAACTCCCAAAAGGTGAAGCAAGCCCAATATACTCAGCACATCAAGCAAGATGGAGTAGCAAATGGATACAGTAGCGGCAGAGATCTATGTGTTCAGCTATATGTTTGTAGTATAGCTGCTCAAATACTGTTACAGATGCTTTGCATAAAAGCTGTAGATGCATCAAGTTGCCATTGGTGATCTGTTTCTGGATAAGTATTCCTACAATGTCTGCATATGACTCCCAATGCTTTCAATTTGCTCCTTGTAGAAATTGCATCAGAAGGCCACTTGAATAAATATATATCCAGTTCATCCAGTCCTTTTACTTGCATAGATGAATATGTGTATCAATGTTGATTGGAGCTTGTAAGATATACTTACAGTAGCAGATACTCTGTAATGTCATGCCAGTTTTTTCAAATGTCTCCAGTATCTCAAAGGGCTCATTTAGCTTAAATGCCCTATGTAAAACCTGGTCACCAGTATAGGGATGTTGCTGAAACGCAAATACATTGCTCCCAGTGGAAAGCTCTTCCCTATGAAAAATTATTGTGATGATCCGATCAAAAGGCCGTTACAAATTAAAAGTCCCATGACTAAGAGGTACTGATCTCATCAGGACGCTGTGCAGAGACTGTTGAAAAATAATTTCACAACATATATCACAAAAAACTGAGTCAGGATTTTTCATCTCAGAAATATATTAATGGCTGTTAATTGGTTCCCTGCCAATTTGCTCATTTTCTGATCCTAGACAATCAATCACCTTCTATGTTTGTGTACAATGATTGGTTAGTGCCTTTGTTTCCCACTCCTTACTTCCTGACTCAACTGTTTCTCTTACTTCTTGTGTATACAACCCAATGGCTTTATGCCACTGTTCATTCACTGGTTCCCACATGTCCTGGTCCTCAGCTGGTACTGCAAGATCTAGCTCCTCATCTGCCAATCTTTGGAATAAATCCTTGCCATATTCCAGTGTGTTTTCTTCAGCACTGCTCTTGAATAAGTGCTGCAACCCCTGTGTGTGCCTATTAATGTTTCAAAATTCCACCAAAGGCATTGTGACAGTCTTTTGAGTTCTTGAAACTATAGCCTTGTCAATCAGTGAGATCTCCACTCTGTCAACCATGGAGGACATGAAGGTTGTGGTAAACAAATTGCCTTTCTCTGCAAACTCATCTACCCTGCTGAAGTGTAGCTCAACTGCCTGTGCTTCCAACTCTTGTGAAAACAGCTGTTTTCTTGTTAGTAAATCTTCTTAGCTATGATGGGATTCAGTCTGTTCTGGGCTTACAGCATTCATTGGTGAGAACTGCAGTTTTTTCTGTGTACTTCCCTGTCTCAGGCTTGAGAAGACATTTTCCCTTTCCCTTTTTCACTGCCAGGTCTTTCACTACTACTTTGTCTGAGTGCCTGTTATAATGAGCTACATTATCTCCTTGTTAAATGCTACTCCAACATATCTGTTTTTGCCTGCATCTCCCTTGCTGGCACTCTCCTGGCAACTTGATATTTCTTTACCTTGTTTTGAGCTCTCAGCTGTAGTTGTGACAGACTTCTGAGAAAGCCTCTGGTTTTTATCACTGTCAGGTCTTTGACTGCTACTTTGACTGAGTGCTTTTTCCTCAGAAAATGTTGTGTTGGTGCATCTGTGTCTGCCTGCTTGTCTCTTATTGGTACTCTTCCTGCTACTTGACTTTGCTTTGATACTTGTTTAGAGCTTTTGGCCTTACTTGTAATGGGCCCTTGCAGAAGCCCTGGTTTTTAGCCATGCCACCCTTGTTGTTCTGCCTTTGATAATTTCTGCTATTCTTAAAATACCTTCTTAGCATACCAATGCTGGCCCAAAATCTCTTTGCCCACTTGAATCCAAGATAATGCTCATGGAACAAGTCAAGCACATTCTGCTTAGCCTTGAATTCCAAATGGTCCCATGGTATGCTGGCCTTAAGGTGATGGCATGCTAGACCTCTGACAGCCTCTTGAGTATTAGTTCACTTTTCATTATTTCATTCAGAGGCTTCACAGATCTTCAATGTCTTTTGATTTACAGGCTTTGGTATAAACACTACATTGTCTCCCTCCCACTCTGTGATAGTTTTTTCTGTGGGCTTTATCTTGGTGCACTATTGTTGTGCTTCAGAGACTGCACAGTGTTCCTCAGCTGATACATTGGGAAGTGGCTCTATTCTTGACAGGGACATTGAGCTACTTAAGTTCCTTCTTTGCAGCAAAGATACTGCTTTGTCTACCTGGGATATTGATTGCACCACACATATTATTTGCTTATCCTGATTCTGGACTGTTTCACGATTTCTCTGGGCCATAGCATCTATTCTATCAGCCACTGCACCTAGTTGCTTCATGAATGCTTTGGTATGAGCTGACAACATACTTGCTAATATGGGTGGTAGTAATGTTATGTTCGCTACTTGTTAGTATTCAACTGAAGGTACTGTATTTGTCACACTCTCATCTACCTGAGCATAATGATCAGCTTGTTGCTCTGCAGAGGTTCTCAATTGCCTACTTGACTGAGAGCCTGAGGAGTCTGCATTATTACCTTCAGTGGGCACACTGTCAACTTGGCCTATTTTGGATGTAGCCCCTCTTGTTGCACTGAATGTCAATGCAAGCTTTTGTCTAACCATTTTTCTGCAGCCATCAGTGGTGGGGTTTGGTAGAGAACCAGATGACTTTGCTTTATTTTTTGGTGGCTTATATATGGAAGTGAGTGCAACCATGGGAAATAGGGTTACATGCATATGGGTATGTGAGGCCACAACTTTATTTATAATGCTTACTATGGCAAGTCATGATTGAATCTTACATTCATACAGGTGCAATATCCCAAATACAAGATTGTCTTCAATTCACATGAGTATTGACTAAAAGGTGATATAGTAGCATTACATTGTTGAAGGTCAAACTGTTTGCCCCATGGACAAGACTACTTTGAGTCAACTCTGTAAGAGAAGAGAGAAAAGACCATGTGGCTAATGTAGCAAGCCTCTCAGCCATGAAGCACACAGACAGCATTGGAAGTATTACTAGGATCATGGCCAGTACTTTGCCACACAATTTATTTGACTATTAATCAGTCACTACTGTACTAACACTGTTGTGCTAGCCAGTTGATACCTCTATATTGACACCTGGCCATCTTTGTAACTCTGTGCAAACAGAGTCAGGCAAGTTTGTGACACCTTTAGGCTCACCTCAGCCTTCTGAATAGGCATGCAGAGTGAAAGCTCTGACAAAGGAGGCTCACTGATGGACTGTGATCCTATATCCCTTAACAGCAGAACCATTGATGGGCCAGGTCAAATCCCAATATGCAATGAGACAGCACCTGTTGAAGCAAGTGCCAAGGATACTTTATGGAGCCAAGTGAGCCCAGTACTCCATCCATTGTTGAATGATGTAATGTTGTGGCTAGAGAAATGACACATTTCCACTAATATCAGTAATGGGGGCTTTAAGGATATACTACTAATGGTAGCCAAAAGCATTCTGGGATGCAACTTACCATGTACATGGTACAAGTGGACAACTGTGATGCAGCTGGCAACATATGACCCAGAGACTCTCCTAATTCCAGCAGGTGTTAACAGTTGCATGGCATTCACATCCAAAAATGCCACCATTGCAACATGTACAAATTGTCAGGAATCAACCACCATTGAGGAAAAACATTGTTTACACTCCAGATATGATCTGGTAATACCCTACTTAAAGAAGTGCATGCAGTCCTACAGATTTGAGAAGCTATAAAGTATCAATCAAGTGCCAGCATTTCCTATATATTTAATGACAAACATTACAAACAGCTAAGAAGCAAAGGCTACTCTGAAGATATGTACAACCATGCCTTTGCTTTAGCATTTGATGGATTCTCATTAAACAAGTACTCTACCTGCAAACCCTGTTGGCCATTGATTCTCATTAACCTGAATCAGCCACCTCTCTTACAGCATCAGAGCAAATATCTGATGGTAGTCTCACTGATATCTGGGCCTAAATCACTGTTGGCATCAACATTTAAAACTTGGCCAATTTCACTCCGTTAGAAAATCTAGTACCCTAAATGATTTTCCCTGACCCAAACATAACTAATCCCTTTTATAGTTTACTTCATCACTTCTCAGAATCTATTTTTAGCTTTCACACCTGATCAATTTTCATATGGTCATTATGTCCTTAACTGATGTGTTAAGCCTTTCCCAGTGATTAGTCATCAGAGATTTATGCAACCACTTACCAGTTGCCCAGACATCAGCTGATTAATGATGCAATTTTTCATTTATCTTATGCTCCTATCAACACCTCAACAGATTTTCATTAGTCCAGTCTCTTGGCACTTACTAATGTAACACAATCAGAAAAGTATAGATAAAGTTTACTGAACCTTTTGGTTTAGTGCGTGTCTCAATGAAATTAAGAATTAAACACATCCATTCTAGTTTCTACCCAAGCTCAGTATATCTAGCACTCTCAAGAACACCAAGCCTAGCCTGCATAGCAAACCTATTCTATTGCCTTTATAGCCCAACTTGGCTATATATAAGTCAGATATCTGACCAGGGCCTCTCTGCTAATATTTCTGGCACTCTAGACAATTCTAGGATTCTGCACTTAGCTGTCACTTAGGTTCAGTTAACTCATTCAAAAGTTTTATTGCACTTTTCTCTTTGATATAATAATCACCATCAAACCTAGATAGCTATATGTATCCATTGGTGGATGAATTTTGTATGCTTTCCAGCTGGATAACAGTAAATGAGCATCATGTCAAAGGCAAATTATCTGCATTAGCAATACCCCCGCCATCACCAAGATAGCCGGCTCTTCTGGGCACAATGGATGGTAGCGCTGTCAAATGTGTGAGATCCAGGGGATTCACTCCATAACTCACACACATTATTGTTACCCAAGCACCAAAACTAACAACATTATCTTCCCACAGAGAGTATGCACAGAAGTCTGCATGCAATTTCAGCAAAGATGGCAATCTATAGGCAATTGGCCGGAATATGTAATCAGTTGGAACCTGGAGATGCTTAAGATAGAGGGTAATTGCTGGAGCAAATGCTTTCCACTGAGAGCAATGCATTTGCTTTTCAACAATGTTCCTATACTTAAGAGTAAGTTGAACAAGGGACATATTAAGCTCAATGAGCCCTTCAATATACCAGGAACATTGGGAAGAATTGGCAAGATATTACAGAGTATTTGCTACCTTAAGTACTTCCACAGGCTCCAATCAATATTCATATGAATATGCTACAATACAAATGCAAAGACTACATGAACTGAATATGTATTTACTCAAGTGGCATTCTGAAGCCATTCCTACCAAGAGTACATTGGAAGCATTGGAAGTCATATGTGGACATTTTAGGAATATTTATCTAGAAGCCAATCACCAATGCTAACTTGACACATATAGAGCTGTTGTGCAAAGAGTTTGTAAGGTGATACAAGCAGCTATACTACAAACATAAAGCTGAACACATAGATCTCTGCCGCTACTGTATCCATTTGCTACTACATCTTGCTCAATGTGCTGAGAATATTGGGCCTTGCTTCACCTTTTGGGAGTTTCCAATGGAGTGGATGTGTAGGGAGATAAGAAGACAAGTTAAGTTGCAGGTGCTACCATACCCCAACCTCATGAAGAATATTACCTTCAAGTCTGTGATGGATGTGATGAGTTGGCTCATGGAGGACAGCCAGGAAGAGTTGCAAAATACAGAGGACAGATGTGCACATAGAGACAACTATGCCTATGGAATTAAGAAGCTAAGCAGCCCCTATGTGTGGATAATCAGTTAAGTAATGCAAAGTTGGCTTGTGTGAAACAAGCAACTAATTATTATAAGGAAAGCCCCACCAAAGTATGCCTGGATTCTCCTTGTCACAAGCCAACTTCTACCCCATTCAATAGGGAATTCACACAAATAAGAGCCATAGTGCACCTATAAGGGGAACTAGAATCCAGCAGGGAGAAGGAACATGTTGCCTAAATACCAGGAAGCTCTTTGTGGATATTCAGGAGGTATTCATGGCAGAAGTGATGGGAACCAGGGATATGTTTGCAAGATTTATATCTTACCAGCAGTATAAGATATATGGCAACTTTGCAAGTATTACACTAAAATGCTGTAAAGTTAGGGTGACAGAGGTATGTCAATTGTGGTAGGTGTGCATATTTGTGGAGGTTAGTAAGTAGGAGGCCATAGTTTTTTTGATTCAAATCATATGTGGAATAACCAAGGTAGTGGTGGGTAAGCAAATAAACAGGGGAAGTTCTACAGCTAAATATATGAGTTGCACACCAATAAGATCATGTCAAGTTTAAATTTTATTTGGCAGTGAAATTAGCCAAACACTGTTGTGTCCAGTCATAGGTCCATCAAGAGGGTCACTAATATTAATTTGCTGTTATTATCATAGTCTCCAAACAGGATCCTGATGACTGATATGGACTGACTCTATTAGCAGGACCTAATTTTTTTTAATAGGGTTTTGCTCTAGCAAATACCCTCTATCTTAAATATCTCCGGTTTCCAGTTAATTTTGTATTCCAGCCAATGACTTATAGCTTGCTAGCTTTGCTGCAACTGCATGCTGGCTTCTGTATGTTATCTTTGCAGAAAAATGAGGTTCTCAGTGCTGGTGTTTGGATAATATTAATATGTGTGAGTTAAGGAGTAAGTACCTTGGATCTCACACATTTGACAGCAATACTGTCCATTGTGCCTGGAAAAACCTGCTATCTTGCTGATGGCTGGGGTATCTCCAATGCAGATCATAATATGCACTTTGATCTAATGGCTTTTTACTGTTATCCTGCTGGAGAGCATACAAAATTTATCCAGCAATGGATACTTGTAACTCTTCAGGTTGGATGGCAATTTAGGCCTAGATATCAATGAGACTACCATCAGATTTCTGCTCCAACACCACAAGATAGGAAGCAGATTCAGGTTAATGAGAATCAGTGGCCAGCATGATGTGCTTGTAGAGTACTTGTTTAGTGAGAATCCATCAGATGCAAAGGCAAAGGCATGCTCATACATGCCTTCAAAGTAGCCCTTGCTTCCTTACTGTTTGTAATGTCTATCATCAAAGATATTGGATATGTTTGTGCTTAATTGATACTGAGTATGGTACTCTATAGCTCCACAATATTTGTCAGAATGTATCATCTTCTTGAGATAGAGTATCATAGGGGTACATCCAGAGTGTGAACAATATCTTCCCTAATGGTTGTAGATACCTGACAAGTTGGACACCTTGCAATGGTGGCATTTTCTGATGTAAGTGCCATGCTGCTGCTAACATATACCAATATCAGTAAAGTCTTTGAGTCAAATGCTGCCAGCCACATGGTGGTTGTCCATCTATACCATGTACATGGTAAGTTGCATCCTGGAATGATTTTGGCAAGAAGTAGTAGTAAATCCTCAAAGCCCCTATATCAAATTTTGTTTAAATGTGCCGCTTCTCTAGCCACAGCATCACATCATTCACCAGTAGATGGATTACTGGGCTCACATGACTCCATAAAGCATCCTCAGCATTTTTTTTGACAGGCATTGGCTCATTGCATACTGGGATTTTGCTGAGCTCATGCAGGGTACTGTTATTAGGGAAGATAGGCTCACAATTCATCAGTGCACCTGATTCTTCAGAGCCATCACACTACATATCATATTCAGAAGGCTGGGGTGAGCCTGAAGGCATCAGAAAATCACCTCAGTTTGCGCACGGTGACAAGGGCATCTAGGTGCCATTTTAGATGTATTAAGTGACTGGAAAGATATTGCTTGTATAGTAGTGGCTGATGAATAGTCAAATATGACTTGTGTGGCAAGTCACTGACCATGATACTTGTAATACTTACTATGGTGTCTGCATACTTCATAGATGAGAGGCTAGCTACAATAGCCACATGGTCTGTTTTCTCTTCTCTTATGGTATTGGGTCAAAGTATTCATGTCCATGAGGCAAACAGTTTAACCTTGAATAATGTAACACAATTATATCATTTTCTTGTCAATACTCATGTGAAAATAAGATAGTCTTGTATATGAGACATTACACCCACATGCCCCATTGCAATTAGAACATTAATATAGGAATATTGTTGAAGAGCAATTGGATCACTCCCAGTAGAAAGTTTTTTCACAAACAGACACCCTCTATTGTGGGTATTGCCTGTTATTAATCAATACTATATTCTGACCAATGGCTTAGAGCTGGTCAGCCTTGCTGCAACTGCATGCTACATCTTTGGGTACTAGTAGAGAAACAACTATTTTTTAGTGTTAGTGCTTGATCAAAGTAGTGTGTGAGCTATGGAGTAAGTCTCCCAGATCTCACAGAATTGACAGCAATACTGTCAATTGTGCCCTGAAATGCTGGCTATCCTGCTGATGGATGGTATCCCCAATGCATAATATACTATGGTCTTTGGCATGATGGCCATTTACATGCATCCTACTACAAAGGATGCAAAATTTGTGCAGCAATAAGTATGTTGTTATAATTTGTAGTTCCACCTTGGTATTCACCTAGCTTAGTCACTTATATCACTACTTACAAATCTTGAAAGATACTGACCAAATTCCTTGTCAATATCTACTTCAAATATTTTCACCAGAAAATCAAGTACCCAGAACATGAAGATTCCTAATGTTGTCCAAACAGCCCCAAATATTGAACAGGTACTCATGAGACCTTTCTTGGCCTTTCCTACACTCTTGTAGTGCCAGGATCATGTAAAAGTATAAGTACTACTTTCAATTCCATTAATCATTAAGTGAAACCAGATAGTCTAATTGTTCTCCCAATCACTTCCAAAATCTCCAAGACTCTTGCAACAGGTTATGAGCCCCAAGCCATCACACTGCAGTATCAACTACTGCTACCGCTAGAATCTTCCCCTTTACTGAAAAGTTGGAAGTATCCAGCTACCAAGGGTGGAAGGTGAAGATGAAGATGAAGCTACAAGAAAGAGTCCCTTTGGATATTGCAATGACAGAAGAATACCCTCTTAAATACATGGGCAAGGAAGCCCTGAAGTGTTAAAAGAAAGAACAAAGTGCCTTTAACTGCAGTTGCCTTAATGTTAAAAACAAATTTCTAATTCAATATTCAAAGCAAAACAGCAAAGAAAGCCTGGAGGGCATCAGAAAACACCTACCAGTTGTGTTCAGCTGCTAAGAGAATATCTCCGATAAAAATCCCTTATTGAAAAGATGCTGCCAGGTGAAGATATGAAAAATCCAATCTGCAGAGTTATCCTGCTTGTGTATGAAATAGGATCTGTGGGTGTACCAACTACTAGTAAGAATGCAATATTTACTGTAGTGGATAGCCTCAGAGGCAAGCTCTGGGGCCTTGTAGCAGCCCTACAGTCCTGTAAGCAATGATAACCAACCAAGGAGGTACTCAACACCCTTTAACAGCAATAACAATCTGTTTTGCTATCACTTATACAAGGAAAGGACACACTTCAGATTAATATCAAAGAAAGAGAGATAGTAGCCCAAGAAAGCCTGAAGATGGGAATGCTGCAATAACTTTCCTGAGTCTGCACACCTTACGGGAGCCTTTTGTACTGGTTAAACCTTCTTGTTGCTTGATATACAGAGTTTCCTGCAAATTCCCATATAGAAAGGCTGCTTTGACGTCCATTTGGTGTAGGACTAGACTATGCACAGCTGCCAGGGCTAGAACTGTCCCAATGGAGTTAAACTTGGCAACCAGAGCAAATTTTTCCTTAAAGTCTAGTCCTTGGATCTGGGAATAGCCTTTGGCCACTAATCAAGCCTTGTACTTGTTAACAGTACCATTTGAGATTATCTTGTAGACTCATCTACATCCTATTGGCTTTCTCCCATTTGGTAAATCTACCAGTTCCATGTTTTTGCTTTGATCAGTAATTGGTAATCCTCCTGCATGACTTGTTGTCATATAGTAGCATCTACACTTTGCATTCCCTGTACCAAATTCTGAGATTTGGCACATAAGGCAAGATAAGCTTCTTCATGATCATTGGATGTCTGTCACCAGGATTCAGGGGCATTTCTTATTCTAGTAGATCTCCTATCTGGGATAATCTGCTCTGATCTGGAACTGGTAGAACTATCTTCTGTATCTGACTGAATTTGCTATGTATCTTCTTCAAGCTGTACAGTCCATGGCTAAATGGTCTGGCAGATTAGATTTCTAGAGCCTCATAAAGGTGGAAGTCTGTTTTGACTCTAGAAAACATACTTTGCTTTGCAGAGCATGGTATGCCAAACTTGGAATCCTTAACTGCATATAGGTCAAGTTTCTTTACTAAGTGCTAAGCAAGTCCTTCAGCAGGGTAAAGTGTCATGGTAAGCTTAGTTACAGCCTGGGACTCTGGGAGTGGTTTGTCCATGTCTTCATACTGCTGAATGAACTCTTCAGGTGGTAGCTTGAAAGCTCAAGTCATTTCAAAATGCCTGAGGTCTTAAATTCCATACAATACGTGAGGTCTCCCATACTAGATTTGTGGGTAAGACTTCATTAAGGTCAGGTCAGTGAGAATGTCTCCTTGCCTGAGAAGCTAAGCAGTTTATAAATGGTGTGGAAGTAGGGGAGGTCATCAGCCATTTCCTGCTCAGAGAGGCCGCATATCTTATGGAGCTTCTACCACTTGAATATGGGGCTTTCCTCATTCCTTCCATCAAGCCTTGGTGCTCCATTTAAGAGTGGTAATGGCATAGATTTTATCTTGCACAAAGTGGTAGGTATTACTGTGATGATCTACCACTTGAATGTTCAAGTTAGAATAGCTTTTAGTCAAATCAATTATTTATGTTTAAACAATCCGTTTATCAGTGTTATATATCAAATCAGTTGTGTTTGTCAGCAGATAACTCAGTATATTCTAGGTAAACTCCTTTTTCCTCTACAACTCTTATCTCAAGCGTTGTAACATTGGCAGCAGCAATAGCTAGAGACCTCTCCCCCTAAGAAAAAGAAGATGCCACCTTCATGAAGTCAGCATATCAAGAATGCAAGTATGCTCTGCAGCAAATTTTGGCCCAACAGTAACATTTACTCCATATCCTTAGCCAGCAGCAAATTGGATTGACTACTATGACCCAGCGCCAGCAAACCATGTCAAGAGCTACTTAAGTGTGAAGGTCAACCAGTACCATGATCCTGGAAACTTAGCTCTTCCAGATTAACAAAGCTTTTAAGGCTAAGGGAATTGCTCCAAAGTGCAGGTTGCATTATGCAGCTTCTTACTCAGCCAATACCACATCATAGTGGTACTATAATAAGATCAGATTAGCCACCATGATGGAATGCTCTACTATCTCTACCTGGGATGGGTTTGTACTGAAAATTCAGGATGCAATTGAGTCCCCACACCAGTAGACACTACAAAGAAGGAAGCTGAAGGCACTAAGACCAAAAGGAGTGGCTCAAGAGTACATCTATGAATATAAATGTCTACTTGGACAAGTTGCAAGAACAGACCCCCTGCATCTAATCAAATACTTTATTCATGAGTTGGAAAAAAGAACTTGTAAGGAAGTAAATTATTGTAGACCTTGGACTATTGAAGAAGCCATCAAGATTGCCATTGACTATGACTCCGCTATGTTTGGAGCTAGAAAGCCCACAATGACTAAACAGAAAGACTACAATCACTATGAAAGAAGAAAATCAGAAGCAATGCCAATGAAAATAGATGCTGTGCAAAAGAATCCCATTGCAGCTAAGTATTATAGGAAGAAACACTCTATCAAATTGGTGATGAAAGCCCTGTTGTCAATTGTCCCCATGTTGTTTGCTAAGATTTCTATCACAAGCTATGTAATGGATATGTATATCTTGGAATTGAAGGAACCTATAGCCTTGTGAAAGCCAGCACATGGTTGCCCAGAATGAAACTAGAGGTTGAGAAGCTAGTGAAAACAAGCCCAAATTGCCAAATCAACCAAAGCCACCCACAGAGAACTGAGGACTCTTTCCCCTGGAACCTGTAAGACCATTTGAGAGAGGGAGAATTTATTTATTGGAAGACTGCCAACCACCAGGAAATGCAACTGTTGAATCCCAGTAGCAATTGGTCAGGGCACTAAAAGGTAGTGGCTAAGCTGTACCTGCAGCCAGTGAACAAGAACTTGTAAGTTTCATCTACCATGAGATCCTTATGATGTTTGACTGCACTGTAGTGATTCTATCAAATGGAGGAGCAACTTTATGGCAAAGTCACTGGAAGCTTACCTGTATATACAGCAGATCAAACACTTGAGAACCTTGGTATATCATGCTAGAACTAATGGAGTCACTAAGCAGTATAATGAATCATTTGGAAAATGCTGACCAAGCATGCAATAGAGCTGTCAGCAGATGGGATGAGTATATAGAGCAAGCCCTTTTTGCCTGCAGAGTAAGAGTGTGCAACACCACCCAACAGTTGCCATTTTACTTGGTGTATGGATGTGAATCAAGAATTTCAGGAGAAGCCAAAGCTTACAGATGTCTTTGAAGATGAACTCAGTCAGCCAAGTAGATACCAGCAGAGGGAACAAAGATGTTTGGAAGCAAGGGCCAAAGTATCCCAAAGTGCAGAACAGATTAAGCAGAGATTTGGTATGACTATATCACTAGAAGCATTGACAGTTGGAAACTTTGAATTGCTGACAAACAGCACTTGGAAGGAGTTGGAGATACAATGGATGGGATCTTTTAAGATTCTCAGTAAATGTCCATTTGGAACTTACCAGCTAGTGGACAAATAAGGGATTATCCTTAATGCTTTAATTCATAGAGACAGACTTAAACTTGCTACACTTCATGGTCATACTAAACCATCAAGATATTGAAATCAAAGAAAGCAGACTCAGCAGAACCCTCTCAACTTTGATAGGGGATAATATTATGATATACTACTTAAGAGGCTAAGTTGGATTAGTTTTCAGTCAAATCAATTAGGTTTTGTTTAGCCTATCAGTAAATCAGTGTTAAAAATCAAATCAATAGTAATATTCACAGATCAAGCAGCAGATTTTTATTAGACAAAAATAGATATATTATGCAGGATTTACTTGAGTGATGATAATGCAATCAAATGAGTCATCAGCCACCATCTATATTGACACATTCAATCAGTCAGCAACTGATCTGGAAAATGTATATAGGGAGTTGCTGGAACCTCAATAAAAATCAGTTCAAGCTCAAGTGAAAACAATACTGGCTAAAGTCCTTATTTCTCTGCAACTCTTATATCAATACTTGTAACATTATAATCTTGCTAACATTGGTAGTCTCTTTTCAATGAGGTAATAATGACTGTAATCTTATAGAAAGTCTTGTTGGGTCCTAGGGAGGTTGTATGAGCCATGCATGTTTGGTGCCAGATATTTGTTAGTATTAGAGTCCTATTAAGTGATATGTTATCAGTCATGATAAAAGAGTTGCAGAGGAATAGGGAGTTTAGCTAGTATTCAATTCACTAAAGCTTGAACTGTATTTTATTGAGATTCTAGCAGCTCTTAATATAAATTCAGTTAGTTCAATTGCTGTCTAATTGTACTTCCTGATGTAAGTTGTGGCTTCTGACTAATTTGATTGCATCAACCTCACCCAACTAGATCTTACTTAACATATATATTTCTGTCTGATAAGGATCTGCTGATTCATATGCCAATTAATACTATTGATTAGATAGATAATATTTTATACCGTTAGGCTAAGCATAAAACTACATGATGTGACAAAAAGCTGATCTAACTTAATGAATAAAGCTGCAGATCATAATAATTGCAAGGACTGACAGATAATGTGCCTGACCTTGCTGTACTGGCTGAAAAACAGCTTATGTAGTAGCCAGTGCATGATATCACACACTAACCAGACTTGATTTGCCCAAGGTGACAAGTGCAGCTAGGTGCTGTAATCAAAATATTAAGTGGCTGCAACATATTTTTGATGCAGTTGTACTGATGAATGGAAAAGTTTGACTTGTATGAATGAGTTGTGGCCATGGTTGTTATAGTACTTCCTCTGCTGTTTACATACTTCATGGCTGCAAGGCTTGTTACAATAGCTGCATGGCCTTTTTTTCTCTTCTCTAATGACATCATATTTCAGTATTATTGTTCATGGGCAAACAGCTTGACACTCAATGGCCCTGTTATATCATCTATTTACTAACATTGATTTGAGTGTGAGCCAGTCTTGTATTTGCAATATTGTTGCTACATCAGTGTGTAACTCAATGATAACACACCTCAGAACACAGCAGGAACAAGAAGTTGACACTACATACCCATGTACTTTTGACACCATTTCCACTTTGGCATGACTTACTTATTAATATAAGCTGCCAGAAAATACAGTAAAGTTGTCCTGTTGTCAATTTAGTCTATATCATACAGCTGTAGAGGAACAGTGGGACTACAGCTTGCTTGAGCATTCAATGTTACCAGTAGGGTTACATGCAAAAAAATGTATGTTGACAATCTACCCACCAGAGGTAGTGATGCAGACATCAAATATGTAATTAAGAATCTCTGAGAAGCTATAAGCCGGTCATAGTGCACAGGCAGATGAGAACATAACAAATATATTAACTATGGTGGTGACCAGCAATTGACCATCATATATCATCCTCAGCAGTGCTTAATATGTTGTCAGGTCATACTAAAGCTTTAATGTGGCAGTTGGGTGCAGTGGCCACTAGAATATATGCAATAGGCCACAGAAATCAGGCTGTAGTACACAGATAGAATAAGCAGAATATGTTTAGAATAATCAATATCCCAAGTAGCAAATACTGTAAAATTGCTGCAAGGCAGGAATCCAAGTATCAAAATGTCATAGACCAAAATTGAGTCATTTCCCAGCATAAGAGCTGATGGTCACTGTAAAGACTTAAAAGTACAACAACAGTGCGCAGAGATAAGGCCTATCAAACTGTGAATAATAGCATGAGATGGAGAGACTGTGATTTTGACACCAAAGCACAAAAATTAAAGATGTTGATATTCATTGTGGCCATTAAGGGCTAAAATGAAGAGTGGGCTGATACTCATAAGGCAATGAGATGTTTGGTATACCATCACCTTAAGGCCAGAATTACAGATGACTGTTGAGAACTCAAGACCAAGCAGAATGCCCTTGATCTGCCCCATGTGCATTATCCCTGATTCAAGCAAGCAAGTGAATTATGGACTAACATTGAGAAGCTAAGAAAGTAACTCAAGAGCAGCAGAAACTAAGAAAGGCTAAAGGGAAATCAAGATGCCAGGGTAAATAGCAGTAGCTTCCTCAAGAACCCAGCACAGGTAAAGCTGAACACTCTAAACAAGTGGAAAAGAAGCATTGGGTAGCTAGAAGAGTGCTAGAAAGTGACAGGCAGGCAGGAATAGATGCACCAGTGCTGCATTTATAGAGGAGTTGGTTTTAACACAATACAGGAGGCACTGATTTAAAGTTAAGGCCCTATGTGCGACAAGTTCATTGAAGTACAAGGACAAAGAGGTATTGATCCTGTCAGAATACTATGCAAAGACAATTGAAAATAATTGTTCCCCAGATTTGTAAAAATTAGTCAAAGTATTTCATCACAAAATACACAAGCAGCTTTTGATTTGTTCTGAGCTGATTCTCTCACTCCCTGATTCTGGTCACTCAATCACCTCTGCATTTGTGATCATTGACTTGCTATTGCCTCTTTCCCATACTCCTTACTTCCCAACCTAGCCAATTATGTTACTTTTTGTACATATGAATTGACTTATTTCATTTGAAACTTTGGTTTACCTCAATTGTCAATTTTTTTGACCTACACAAATCCCAATACCCAATATAAACATTAAGCCCAACCTCTTACTTGACATGTAACTCCATCAAAGTCCACCGTTCAATAAGTATTTCTGCTGCAACACCATTTTTGTGACTTTTGCAGGAGCCCTACAGCTCTATGCTTCTGTTTGCTCACTGGTTCCCATACATCCTGATCTTCAGCTAGCACCGCAAGGTCTAGCACCTCATCTGTCAGTTTTGGCAATAAATACTGCATTCTTTAAGTCATTTTCTTCAACACTGCTCCTGAAGAAGTGTTGCAACCTCTTTGTGTGCCTTCTATTGTTCCAAATTCTACTGTAGGCATTGTGACAGTCATTTGAGTTCTAAGTGCTGTTGTTTTGTTGTTTTGTTGATGAGTAGAATCTCCACTTTGTTTACACTGAGCAGTATTGCAGCAGTGGTATACTAATTGCCTTTTTCTGCAAACTCATCTACCTCACTAGAGTGTAGCTCAGCTGGTTGTGATTGCAACTCTTAACAAAATGCCTTTGTGTTGTTGGCAATTATCTTTGGCTATGATGGGATTCATCCTGTTGCTGGCTTATGGCATTGATTGGCAAGACCTATAAGTTTTTCTTACACTTCTATGTGTCTGGAACGGGTAGACTTCTATCCTTTACCATTTCCTTTGTCAGTATTAGGTCTCTCACTGCTACATTTTTTGAGTGCTTCTTGTGTTAAGCTCCTTTTTCTCCTTGATAAATGCAGCCCTGATGCATCTGATTTGGCCTACATGCCTCTGACTGGTGCTCTACTGGCAATATGGCTTTTCTCTGCTGCTTGTTTTGAGCTTTCAGCCCTAATTGCAACAAGCTCCTGAGAAAAAAGCTACTTTTTATCACTGCCAGATCCTTCACTACTACCCTGACCAAGCACTTCTTGAATGGATCAATGATCTTTCCTTGATAAATGTTGTGCTGATGCATCTGTGCTTGCCAGCTAGCTCATTATTGGCCCTCTTCCAACTACCTGACATTTCTTTCCTGATTGCTCAGAGATTTTGGCCCTGCTTGTAGCAGCCTCTTGAGGAAGCCATAGGTTTTTAGCCATGGCACCCTTGTTCTTTTGCCTTTGAAAGTTTCTGTTATTCTTGAGATATTTCTTTGATTACTAGAGCTGACTAAAAATTCAGTTGCTTCTTTATATCCAGGCTAACTCTCATAAAACAAGTTATGTGCATTCTACTTGGCCTTGAGTTCTTGATGGACCCATGGTATGGTATTGAACATCAGCCCACCCTTCATCATTGCATTCAACCACTTCACAGATCCTCAATGTCATTTGATTTTTAGGCTTTGTTATACACACTATATTCTCACCTTCCCATGCTGTGATAGGTTTTTCTGTGGGCTTTATCTTTGCGCACTGTTGTTGTGCTTCAAAGACTGTGCAGAGCTAATGACTTCACAGATCTTCAGTATCATTTATTTTTTAGGCTTTGGTTGTTGATACCAAAGTCTTTCCCTCCCATTCTGTAATAGCCTTTTCTACAGGTCTTATATGTGGGCACTACTGTTAGGCTTCCAAGACTGTATTGTGTGTTTATGCTGTTACATTGGCAAATGGCTTAATTACTGTCTGTAACACTGAGCTACTTAAGTTACTACTTTGTAGCAATAATACTGCATTTTCTACCTGTGTTATTGATTACTCTGCACATGTTTTCTGCTCATCCTGTTTCTCATCTGTCCTGATATTTCTGGGTTGTTGCATCTATCCTATCAGCCACTTCACCTAGTTGTCTCATTAAAACTTTAGTACATGCTGACAGCTTTGTGGCTAATACAGGTGGTGGTGATGTTGTGACAGTCACTTGTTGGTTATTAACCAGAGGTACTGTGTTTGCTACATTCTCACCTAGCTGAGCATTGCTGTCAGCTTGCAGCTCTGCATAAATGCTCAATTGCCTACTTGATAGAGGGACTAATGAGTCCACTTTATTACCTTCAACGGGCATATTATCAAAAAGGTCATTTATGGATGTAACCATACTAGTTGCACTGCTTATGAAAGTAAGCTGCTCTCCCAATGTTCTCCTGCTGCTGTTAACTGTGAGTTTTGTTGGGAACCCAGACAACTTTGCAACATTTTTTGGCAGCATATATATGGATGCAAGTCAAGCCAAAGGGGGAATAGTGTTAGATTTACATGCATATACTGTGCCACAGTTTTACTTAGAGTGCCCACTATGACAAATCATCATTGATTCTTACATGCATGAATTTTTAATGTCTCAACTACAAGACTGTCTTAAATTCACCTGAGCACTGACAAAAAAGTAATATAATGGCATTCTGTTGCTGAGTGTCCAGCTGTTAACTGTACTAACAAGACTTCTTTGATTCAATGCCATAAGAGAAGAGAAAAATGACTATGAGGCTGTTGTAGCAAGCCTCTCAGCTATGAAGTATGCTGACAGAATAGGAAGTGTTACAAGGATGACAGTCAGTGTTTTACCACTCAAGTCATATTTAACCAACCATCAGTCACCACCGCATCAACAATATCTAGTCAGCCACTTGATACATCTTTGCTGGGACTTAGCTGTACTTCCACCTTGTGCAAACTGAGTCAGGTGAGTATGTGACACCTTTAAGCTCACTTCAACCTTCTGAATATGGCATGCAGTGTTAAATTTCTGTGGAAGAAGGCTTATTGATGGATTGTGAGCCTATCTCCCCTATCAACAGCTCCCTGCATGAGCCTGGCAAATACCCAGTACACAATGAGATAACACATGTAGACAAAAACTCCAAGGATACCTTATGGAGGCAAGTGAGCCCAGTTGTCTATCTATTGGTAAACAATGTGATGTTGTGGTTAGAGAAGTGTGATGTTTCCACAAACCCCAGTAATGGGGGCTTCAAGGACTTACTTCTACATCTTACCAAAAGCATTCTGAGATGCAACTTACTATGTACATGGTAAAAATGGACAACCATGATGGAGCTGATAAATTATGACCCAGAGACCATATTGATACCAGCATATGTTTGCAGTTGCATGGCATTCACATCAGAAAATACTACCATTAGAAGGTGTGCAGCTTCTCAGGAATTCACCACCATAGTAGGAAAACATTGCTCACACTCTGGATATATTCCATTAATAACCTATCTAAAGTAACTCCTGCAGTCCATCAAGCTTTGTAATGCTATATAGTACTGCACTCAGTATCAATAGGCTCAAACTTTCAAACAGCCAAGAAGCAAGGGCTACTTTGAAGGTATGTATGTCCAAGCCTTTGCCTTGGCACTTGATGGATTCTAATTGAATAAGTACTCTACCAGCATATCCTGCTGGCCTATGATTATCTGCAACTTGAATTTGCCTCCAATCTTACCATATCAGGGCAGATATATAATGGTATTATCACTGGTTTCTGGGCCTTAATTACTGTCCAGCCTGGATGACTACCTGTACTCATTGCTGGATGCTTTTTGTATGCTTTCCAGCTGGACACAACTAAATGGCCTCCATATCATAGGCATTTTAATAATTGCAAGAAAGATACTGTGGCCATCAGTAAGACAGCTGGCTTTTCTGGGCACTACAAACAATATTGCTTTCTAATCTGTGAGACTCAGGGGACTTACTCCCTAATTCACTCATAATATTATTATCCATACACCAGCACTAAGAACATCTTCTTACTATAGAGAGAAGGAACAGAGGTCTGCATGCATTTACAGCAAAGTTTGCAAGCTGGAAGCCATTTGCTGGAATATGGAATTATCTGCAAACTTAGTATTCTTAAAATAGGGAGTATCCTTCAGGGCAAAAGCATTCTGCTAGGAGCAATTCATTGCTTCTCCGCAATATTCTTATATTAGTGGCCAGGTTGTACATGGGGCATCTCAAGCAAAATTAGCCCTTCAAGATACCGGAGAAAATTGAAAGAATTGGCACAGTATTGCAGAATATCCAATACCCAAAATACTTCTCACACACTCCAATCAATATTCAATTGCATACTTGATAATACAAATTCAGGGACTGGATGAGCTGGGTATATTTCTATACAAGTGGCCCACTGAACCCATTTCTATCAAGAGTACATTGGAAGCATTGGGGGTCTTATGTTGACATTGTAGGGATATTTATCTAGAAGCAGCTGTTATGCAAGGAGTTTGTGACTTATTTGAGCAACTTTACTACAAGCACATAGCTGAGCACTGAGATCTCTGCTACTACTATGCCTATTATACACTCCATCTTGCATAGTGTATGGAGAATTTTGGGCCTTGCTTCATCAATTAGGAACTTCCTCTAGAGTGGATGTGTGGGAATTGGGAGAACATGTCAAATTGCAGGTACTACTGGATTCCAATCTCATCCAAAATATTTCCTTTAGGTCCTTTATGGATGAGATGATTTAGCACATGAAGGACAGCCTGGAAAAGTTAGAAAATACTGGGGACAGATGTGCGCATGGAGACACCTATGCCTTTGCATTATGAAGCTAAGCAGCTCAAATGTGTAGGTTATCAGGTAAGTTATGCAAAATTGAGTTGGGTGCAACAAGCAACTGATGGTTGATAGTACAACTTTACCAAGGTATGCCAGGCTTCTCTTGGTCACCTGACTGCTTCAAAACCATACTATGCAGAATTCACACAATCAGGTGCCAGAGGGCACCTATATGGGGTACTAAAATCCAGCAGGGAGAAGGAATATACTGGCTAAATCAGTTCTTTGTTGAGGATCAGGGGGTAATTATGGCAAAAGTGGTGGTAACCCAGCATATGTTTGCAAGATGTATATGCAAACATCAATACAAGGTATATAGCAACTTTGCAAGTATCACACTCAAAAGCCATAAAGCTGAGGTGATAGAAGTGCAAATTGGATTTCTCAAGAGTTGGAAGTGCAGCCAGGTGGGCTACACTTCAGTGAGGTGTATGAATTTGCAGAGAAATGCAATTCTTCTGTTAGGGCCACCATGTCCTCCATTGTAGAAAGAGAGGAGATCCCACTGGTAGACAGAGCAACAATGTCCTAAAATCATAGGACTGTCAAAATGTCAAGAGTGCAGCTTAAAAACATTGATAGGCACACAAATTGACAAACCAGGACTTTACTTTAAGCTACAAACCCAAAAAGAAGGGGGGGCAGGGGAGTTTGGGGGCCCCCTTTGCGCATGCCCAATAACAGGGGTAAACGGTGGCACAAATGACTCCTGCCAGACTTGAACAGGCTTCCCAGGAATGAAGATCCTATGTCCTAACCACATAGACTAAGGAGTCCTAGCTGGCAAAGCTTGCCATTGCCCCCCCTCCCCCCACCCACAACCCCCCTCTGATTGTAGGGGGGTAAGTATAGCCTGTTGCCTTAAGATTCACATATTCAGTGACTCTCCAGAGCTCAAGACTATGCAGAATGTGCTTGCTCTGCTCCTTGATAACCATCTTGGACTTAAAGAAGAAGCAATACATTGGCCCTGCTTTGTTATGCTAAAAAAGTATCTCAAGAATAGCAGAAGCTGTCAAAGGCAGAGGAGCAAGAGTGCCAAAGCTAAAGCTCAGTGTCTTCCTCAAAAGCCTGTTGCAATCAGGTTTGAAAGCCCTAAACAAGCATCAAAGAAGTATCAGGTAGCTAGAAGAGTGCTGGTAAGAGATAAGTAGGCAGAAGCTGATGCAATAGTCATGCATTTATAAATCAAAATTGTAGTTCAATTCATGAAGCACTCAGTCAAAGTAACGGTGAAGGACCTGGCAGGAATAAAAGTATGCGGCTTCCCCATGAGGCTGCAACAAGCAGAGCTGAAAGCTTAGAATTAGCACCACAGCAATATCAGGTATCCAGTAGAGTACTAGTAGGGGTTAGGCAGGCCAAAATGAGTGCACCAGTGTAGCATTCATCAAGGAAACATGTAGAATGATGCAAGAGGCACTCAGTTAGAGTAGCAGTAAAAGGCTTAGCAGCAACTATAGTCAAGGTAAACTGAAAAAAGGCTACCTAACTCATAGACAGGATAGCATCATAGAAAAGCCTAGGTTCTCTCTAATTAGCAAATACTCTAGGACTTTCAAGAACCCAGTACAAGCAGCATGTGATTCACCTGTACCATAAGTATTATCCTAGCTTCAGATAAGCAAATATATTCTGGGCTAGTACTAATATGCTAAGAAGATAATATACTTTTTGCATTAGACAGTTCTACAAATGCCTCCCAGTTTGCAGTGATGAATTAATCTGGATCTCTGTGGCACTATCTGGCACTGTAATTTCTACTGTGATGCCAGCGGTAGGTTTCAGATACTGGTAGTTTACTCTATTTTACATAAATTGCTCAGGGTAGCTTCTTACTTTCTTTAGACTTGTTTCATTGTGGTGGGGTCACAGTGACACCCACTAATAGATGTGCTCATTCCTATGTTTTCTACTTCCCTATTTCTCTACTACACTTATTTTAGTTTTATCCCATTTGTCTTACCTTATCAGTACTTTCCTATAAGCCCGTTGACTATCACACCTGCTTACGTTATGGCATAAGTTATCCCTCACTTTATGTAAGATTACTAGCTTAAAGTGCTTCCATATTTTGCAAGTACCTGTGACAAATAATCAACCTGTATCACCATCCCTGCCATTTCCATACCATAAATGGTATTCCTATGTTATATAGGTTTCAGAGTACCAATTCCTGATTGGTTGGATGTGCTGTGCCTTTTAGAACCTTCTGGCACCTACTTAGAACATACATAGGTCATTCTGATGTCATTAAGATTTCTATTGATATCCAGAACCTTCTGGAACACCACAATTAGTAATTGCTTAGCCTGTGAGAAAAGTATATAAGGGAGGCAATCCCTCAACAATAAATCATCATCCCTTTCATCAATATACTGACTTGTTGATTGGTGTGATCACTGCTACCTGCTGCTACCTGAACTTCCAACCCCAGACCACAGGACACTCCCAGGAAACCACACTGACAGCCAACTGACCTTGGAGGCACTACTTGTCAGGAATACTCAGAGTAGGTATCTTTTATTATATTTGATTCTTTCCCAAGTTTGTTCTTGTACAGGCAAAGATACTTCTCTGTCTTTGTAACTATTGACCACAGCTGCATTCTTATCAAGTCCCTGCTGGTGGAGCTCACAGTTGTTTTGACTTTGGAAGCTTTAGTACATTGTCATCTCAAAGGATGCTGAACCCAGCACCTACTTTTGTTAAGGTGCCAACTAAGTTGGGGATTGTAGCTCAATAGTTTCCCTTGACTAGCTTGTGACTTTATTCCCCATCACATCAGATTAGAGACAGAACCCAAGTATTCCTAGCAAGCTTTTGCCAGAGGTTATTGCTCCCATTGAACACCCCACACACAAAACACTTGGGAAGTGTTGGATGTATCTCCTCCTTGGACCTATACACCACCACACTGTTGGATAGTGCCACATTGAGCCATAAGTGCCAAATGATGCCATAGTGTGCCAAAGAGGCCAAGTGGGCCTATACTTGGCCACAGAGTGTGAAAGATAGCTCTGCATCTTCATGCAAAGCAGCCCTGTGTTGCACCCTATGTGCTGGAGAAAATTCATTCTTTGACCTTTTTTTTTGGACCACTGTTGTGCAGGATGTGTAAGAGCACAAAAAAATTGAAGACATGCATCAGGTACTCAATACCCATGGCACTCTGAATCTAGCTCCTGTGGCTTGTATCATGTCACAAAAATGCATGGCACTATCTTGGTCCACTGATACTATCAGGCACTATATTTAAATATTAGCCCTAGAGTAAAGCCTATATAAAGCACTAATAGTGCCATGCATTTTTGCAACATGATACAAGGCACAGGAGCTAGATTCAGTGTGCCATGGGTATTAAGTATCAGATGCATGTCTTCAGTCCTTCTTTGCTCTTACTTGTCCTGAGCATGCTGATCCAAAAAAAAAGGCCAAAAAATGTATCTTTAAGGACAACAAAACAAGTGCAGACATCTACAATTATAAAGAGGTAGTGATTATCATCATCACTTGTGGTGAAAGGTTCAGCTGGATCAGTTGCAATATGATCCATAAGAAGGCTTACATGGATGGGACTCAATGGGTAAGATCCATGGTTGCTGATATTGTAAAGCTGACATTCTTGGCAAGACTTGACAAATTCTAGGCAGTCAGCTTTGATTTTTGGCCGGTGATATTCATCAGAGTGTAGCTTCCTCATAAGTGTGTCAGCTTCAAAATGGCCAAGTAAATGACTTGTGTGTATCAATGTTTTTCTTTCATTAGCATGTGGGATTTTCCAAGTTGTTGAATCCAGTTGAGGGATTATTTTGGAAGTTGTAGTGAGCTTACTGATTCTGTCAGTAATCACATGTACCTCCCAAGGTGAAGTTGGGAAAAGTCTTGAAAGGAGGTCAGGTAGGAGGTTGAGGATTCCTGGGCAATGAATAACTGTATATTCATAGTCAAGTAGAGTATCAAGCCAGTTGGTAAGCATTGAAGTCAGAGTCTGTTGAGTATAGATATAGATAAGGGCTCAGTGGTCTGTGTACAAAGTAAAAGGGTTACCCTATAAGTACTGATGAAACTTCTTCAAGGCAAAGACTATGGTAAGCAGCTCCTTGTTAGTGGCAGAGTAGTTCTTCTCAGCAGGTTGTAGGGATCTGGCTTGAAAAGAGATCCAGTGAGGCAGATTTTGGTCTTCATCCTGATGAAGGACAGCCCCTAACCCAACATTAGATACATCTGTAGCAACAACTAAAGTCTTAGTAAAGTCTTGGTAGGATAGGGTGGGTGCTTGTGGCAGTAACTGGCAGAGTGACTCAAATGCTTGGTCATGAGCCTTGTTCCAAGCTGAGGGAAGATCAGGACTATGGCATAATGCATCCAAAGGGGCACTCAGAGAGGACATGAGAGGAATGCGTTCCCTGAAATAGTTGAAAACTCTAGATAATGTTGGATTTGCTTAGAGCTAGTGGGTTTTGGCCACTCAGGAATATTGACCAGTTCAAAAGAGTCAAGTTGGTGGCCTTCTGGTGTGACTATGAATCCAAGTAGATTAATTTTGAGGGGAGCAAAACTGCACTTTTCAGTATTAAGAATCAGTCCAGCGGCCGTTAGTCTACAGATTACATCAATGACATGAGTTGCATGCTCATCACAGTTTGTGGAAAATATGACAACATCATCAACAAATACTATGGTGTATAGTGTATTCTTGAGTATTACAGTCATAACTCTCTGGAACGTGCTGGTGAATGTCTTTGGGCCAAAGGGGGCACCCTGAAACATCCATTGCATAATATTCCAAGTAAAGGCAGTCTTATGCTGATGATCAGTATGGATCTGGAATTGGTGATATGCATCCTTCAAGTCCAATTTGGAGAATACTCTTGCGCCTGATAGTGAGGAAAAGATATCCTGCATTCTAAGAATTGGAAATATGTCATCTTGAAGAAGTTTGTTCAGAGGTCTATGGTCCAAACAGGGTCTCTTCAGAGTTAGATTTTTGTTTGCATCCTTCTTGGGTACAAGCGCCAGAGGGCTGTTGAAAGTTGTGTTGACAGGGGCTTGAGTGATGATCCCATTGTCAGCCAACTTTTGGACTATTTCATCAACCAAGTGTTGACAAGAATGTGGAATTGGGTATTACCTCCTCCATGTTGACTCACCAGGTGGGGTTTCTAGCAAGACAATGGATTCTGGAATACTGGAAGTCTTCTAATGCCTTCCAGGCATTTTTGCCTCTTGTGCTCTTCAGCATTGAATTAGCAATTTGTCTTCAACATTAAGGCAAATGCAGTTAAAGGCACTTTGTTCTTTCTTCTGGTACTTCAAGGCTTCCTCTCCCATGTTTTTAGGAGGGCATTCTTCTCCCATGACAATGTCCCAAAGGCCTCTTTCTTGTAGCAGCATCTTCATCTTCACCTTTCATACTAGGTAGTTAGATCTGTCCAACTTTTCAGCAGAGGGAAAAATTCCAGTAGTAGCAGTAGTAGACATTGCAGAGAGTGACAGCTTGGGGCTCATAACCTGTTGTAAGAGTCTTGGAGATATTGGAAGTGATTTGGAGAACAAGTAGATTATGTGGTTTTTGTTGTAAGAGTCTTGGAGATATTGGAAGTGATTGGGAGAACAAGTGGATTATGTGGTTTTCACTTAATGATTTATTGAATGTAAAAGTAGTATTTATACTTTTACCTGGTCTTGGCATTACAAACACGTAGAATAGGTTAAGGAAGGTCCCAAGAACATGTGTGCAAATTTGAGGCTGTTTGGACAACTTTGAGAATTTTCATGTTCTGGGTACCTGGTATTTTGGTGAAAATATTCTAATTAAATGCTGACAAGGAATTTGGTCAGTATTCTCTAGGATTTGAAGGTGATGATCTAAGTGACTAAGTTAGGTGAATATTTAGGTGGAATTACAAAGTTTCCAACACTCCCACTCAGCTAAATGTTCATACTTACTAGTCCTAATTTTGACCTAAGATATTCAAACTTGTCTCTAGCTAATGGTTTGGTAAATATGTCTGCAATCATTTCATCTGTAGGACAGTAAACTAAGCTAACTAAGTTCTTCTCTATAGCTTCACGTATGAAATTATGTCCAATATCTATGTGCTTGGTTCTAGCATGAAAAGTTGTATTTCTACCTAATTGTACACATTCTTGATTATCTTGAAATAAAGTAATAGGCATTTATTGACATAGGCTTAAATCTGTAAAGAGTTTTCTTAACCACATTGCTTCTGTTGTAGCTTCACAGGCTGCCATATACTCTGCCTCTGCAGTAGAAAGTGCTATGGTTGGTTGCTTTCTTGAATTCCATGAAATTGCTCCTTTACACTAAAGAAAGGTATATCCTGTGGTGGATCTTCTGTCATCCAAATTTCGTCCCCATTCAGCATCAGAGTATCTCACAAGGTCCTGTTCTGAGTCCTTATAAGTGTATCTTAAGCAGATATCAGCAGTTCCTTTTAGGTATCTACAAATCTGCTTAACTGCTGCAAAATGATCAGATCCATAGTTCTGATTATGTTGGCTGAAAACTCCCACTGAAAATGAGATATCTGGACGTGTTCCAAGCATGACATACATCAGACTCCCAACTATAGATTGATAAGGAAAGTCAGGGCTATCAGATGGCGCCAAGCTCTCTTGATTTGGTTGAGTTTTGACCAAGTTAAGGTTTGTCTCCATTGGGGTAGCTGCCGGTTTACAGTCTTCCATTTGGTACTTCTTTAGAATATTTTGAATATACTTGGATTGACTTAGGGTGATATTCTGGGTACCTCTGTCTATGGAGAACTTAATCCCTAGGTAGTAACTAAGTTCTCCTAGATTGGACATCTTGAACTCCTTAGATAGGCTGGATTTAGTCTCTTCCAATGTTTCTAGGTTATTGGCGGCTATAATAAGATCATCCACATATAGAGCTAATAGAACTGGATTTGCTCTATCTGGCTTATAGTATATACTATAGTCAGCATTACTCCTTTTGAAACTCAAAGATTCCAAATAAGAATCTATCTTGCAATTCTAGGCTCTTGGTGATTGTTTGAGACCATATAGTGACTTTTTAAGCTTGCAGACCAAATGGGGGTTATCTTGGTCAACAAACCCATCAGGCTGGTCCATATACATGTCCTCATCAAGTTCTCCACTCAAAAATGCAGTTTTTACATCCATTTGATGAATAAAAAACCTATATTTGGCTGCAATAGTCAATATTAATCTGATGGAATTAAGCTTGGCTACCGGTGCAAAGGTCTCAGTATAGTCAAGTCCTTTTGGTTGAGAGTATCCTTTGGCTACAAGTCTTGCTTTGTATCTTTCAATTGTGCCATCAGCCTTGTATTTTGTCTTGAGGACCCATCTGCATCCAATTGATTTTTGGTTGATTGGTAATTTGACTAAGTCCCAAGTTTGATTTTCCATCAGGGCCTGATATTCCTCAGTCATTGCAGATCTCCAAAACTTTGTCTGAGGGCTATTTAGGGCCTCTTTTACAGTCTGGGGCTCATCAATATGGACTGAATAGGCATAGGCTAAGTTTGTACCCTCATTGATATAGTAATTTGGGCTATTTCTTGTCCAATTGGATCTCCGGGCATTTGATACTGGAATGATCACTTCTGGGATATTCCTGGGCACTGATTCTGGCTGAACCACGGTTGTAGAGTCCTCTGGAGTAAGAAAATTTTCATTGTTTTGCTACATACCATGCTTCAAATGGAGTAGAATCACGAAGTATTCTGTTATAACTCCTATTTTTAAGGTATATAGCAGTGGCAACTGATTCCGCCCAAAAATCATAGGATAATTTTTGATCATGGATCATAGATCTTGCCATATCAATTATTGATCTGTTAGCTTGTTCTGCCACTCCATTTTGGTGTGGGGAGTATGGTACAGTAGTCTCTTGCTTTATCCCATGAGTTTTGCAGAAGTGGATGAAGAGTTTTGAGGTATATTCTCCACCATTGTCAGAGCATATTTTCTTGATTTTTTCACCAGTTTCTCTCTCCACCATGGCTTTAAACTCCCTGAACTTAGACAGAGCTTCTTCCTTTTTCTCCATGAAGTAGACCCATATGTCTTGTATAATCATCAATAAAAGTGATTAAATACTTCATCCCGCCTAAGGATAAATTTTGCATAGGTCCACACAGATCTGAGTGAATTAGATCTAATTTTTTCTTAGTTTTGATTAACCCAGAGCTCTTGAACGGTTGTCTGGCTTGTTTCCCATATATGCAGGCTTCACAGTGCTCCAAATTAGCTGGGGGATCAATTTTCACTCCAGAAATTAGCTGATCTTTGATCATTTTACACAAATAATCAAAATTGATGTGTCCAAATCTCCTGTGCCAAAGCATTGTTGTTTCTTCATTTAAGTTACTTATATTGGCTTCCAAATATGATGGAATATAAGTCAACTTGTATAGATTCTGATCTCTGATGCCTGAAGCAATATGGGCACCATTTTGATCAGTGATCCTGCATCCAGAATTGTCAAAACTGAAACTGAGTCCTTCTGCTGTGGCCTTGCTTACAGAGAGTAGGTTCTTGGCTATTTCTGGTACATAGAGTACTTCTTCAAAGGTCAGTGTATGGCTTCCTTTACTGCTTCTAAGGTTTACTTGGACAGTTCCTTCTCCTACTGCATCAAGTGTTCTACTGTCACCCATGAAAACCTTCCTAATTGGAATTTCTTGATATTAGGTAAAAAGTTCTTTTTGGTGTGTAAAGTGTTGAGAAGCTCCAGAGTCAATATACCACGTCTGAGAATCCTTATTTGTGGTCATATTTAGTGCAGATATGAATAGTCTATCTTCAGTTGTTGCAGCATTTCCATATTCAGGCTTCTTTTGCTGATAATCTCTCTTTTTGAGACACTGGTCTGATGTGTGTCCTTTCCTTTTGCAGTAGTTGCACAATAGGTTGTTGTTGCCTTTGTAGGGTCTTGGGTACCTCTTTTGTTGGTTATCATTGCCTATTAAAGCAATTTCTTCTTCCTTCTTATTGGTGCTTGATTTTCTTAATTCTTCATCCAGGAGCCTTCCATATACATAATTTAAGGTCAAATCTTCAGTTCTGGACTCTAGGGCTGATACAAGGCCCTGAAACTTGTCTGTCAGGCTATTCAGGATGGTAATTATCTCATCCTCATCAGTAGTTGGTATGCCCACAGATTCTATCTCATCTACCAGCAGGGTAATTCTGTTAATTAGATTTTCATTTCTTCTCCTGGCAGCATCTTTGTAGTAAAGAATTTTCGTCTCAGATACATTTTCTTGGCAGCTGAACATGACTGGTAGGTGTCTTCTAATGCCTTCCAGGCATTCTTTGCTGTTTTTGCTCTTGAGCATTGAATTAGCAATTTGTCCTTGACATTAAGGCAAATGCAGTTAAAGGCACTTTGTTCTTTCTTCTGGTACTTCAAGGCTTCCTCTCCCATGTTTTTAGGAGGGCATTCTTCTCCCATGACAATGTCCCAAAGGCCTCTTTCTTGTAGCATCATCTTCATCTTCACCTTCTACACTAGGTAGTTAGATCTGTCCAGCTTTTCAGCAGAGGGAAAAATTCCAGTAGTAGCAGTAGTAGACATTGCAGAGAGTGACAGCTTGGGACTCATAACCTGTTGTAAGAGTCTTGGAGATATTGGAAGTGATTTGGAGAACAAGTAGATTATGTGGTTTTTGTTGTAAGAGTCTTGGAGATATTGGAAGTGATTGGGAGAACAAGTGGATTATGTGGTTTTCACTTAATGATTTATTGAATGTAAAAGTAGTATTTATACTTTTACCTGGTCTTGGCATTACAAACACGTAGAGTAGGTTAAGGAAGGTCCCAAGAGCATGTGTGCAAAGTTTGGGGCTGTTTGGACAACTTTGAGAATTTTCATGTTCTGGGTACCTGGTATTTTGGTGAAAATATTCTAATTAAATGCTGACAAGGAATTTGGTCAGTATTCTCTAGGATTTGAAGGTGATGATCTAAGTGACTAAGTTAGGTGAATATTTAGGTGGAATTACAAATTTTTACAACACACCTAAGTCCTTTCCTGGACCTGCCTTACCTAGCTCTACTCATTTGCCTTGTCTATATTCATAACAGCTTGAAACCTTGAAGGCCAATAGTTCATATAGTACCAGAGAAGCTTTACAAGGTATATCCTTGAGTAGATTGGGGTAGATGGCCTGCAGTACTGGGTATACATTTCCTCTGATGTGTCAGATGGATATCAAGAGGTAGTGACAGGATTGATGAGACAAGACCATTCAGATGTGTAAGTCATATTTTGATTGGAGAGTGACAGTGTAGGAATGACCTTAATTGATTTGGCATAGTTGATTTGACTTATCTCATACTCTATGCATTATGATCAAATGTCTATCAATTGCCATGTATCCCATCATTGTGTTGCAGAAATCATCCTCATACAATGATTTGGTGATTTTATTGATGAATAAATCAGAAGTCTATAATCCAAAAGGATATTGCAACTGATGTAATCTGATTGGTGCCAATGCAATCCCAGATACATCATGCTTGATATGTGAAAAATTCAACAATCACATTTGTTTTCTACATGTCCTATACAAGGCAAGGTTGATAACAAATTCTTGCCTCAAATGACTAATATACTGCATGATATATTAGTAGAGCTAAGTGGCTTCTGAGTGCTATATACATAGGACTCATCAAGGCCACAGATCCAAAGTATCATACATTAGGTAAGTAAATACCTGGAGGAATCAGATAGCTTTAAGAATACATGCCACAGGCAACTGTATCAAGATCACACCAGCACACCTTGCTAGATTCTTTACCAAGCCTTGCAATGCCTACTCACTGGTGCATGTCAGTCCAGTCTATATCAGCATCCTTCACATGAGTGCCACACACTGAGTCAATACACACAGTTCAGAGCAGATTTACCAGAACTCACCAAATTACTCATTCAGACACAAGCCCACTGAAGTGGGCCAAGTTACATTAACACATGGCATCACATCAGACTCAGCCAAAGGCAATGCCAGCACATCATGTTGCACCTGTGTATGCCATTACACCTGACTATCAGCAAGTTACATCTGGTGTACTGACTGATTATGACCCATTGAAAGTACCTCCACTGCAGGAGTTTTGGGCAAGCAAAGAGCATCATTGGTTTGCAATGGTTCCCTTAGAATTGCTAAGAAAAAAGTTGTGTTGTTTAGACAGTGACCAAACAGAGCAACTTGATGTAAATGCATCATCTTCTGGTTTTTCTCTAAGGAATTACTACTGCAGCATTTGGTAGGGATTCACTTTGCACACTTAAGTACTTCCTTGTTGACTACCATCTTGGCTACTTGCTCATTTGTAGTAAATGTTTTGCATGCTGGCCAATGAGTGCAGTGCTATTGCTTGACCACACTGATTTGTGCCAGATGATGTGGCAGAGCCAGCATGGAGTGTCACACACTGGGGCATTCTTTTGCTTGCTAAAGGCTCCTATGGGTGAGGTATCCCTTCATACATCTGCTGGCATCTTGATGTAAGACTCACATCCAGCTTTCTACTTCAGTACAACCATCACTGTTAACTCTCTGAGTTATCCAGCTCTGTTATATCAGTGAGTAGGGCCCAAATATATGTATGAAGGCTCATCAAAGACACTTGGGCCATACTAAAGTCATTTGGCAACAACTTGAGCAGATCTAACATTAATACTTCCAGACCCAACCATGCCTGTGAGCTAGGGGATGGATTTTGTCTAGATTGTACTAGAGATGAGTTGAAACTTGGTATAAAGACTGTTGTGACAACTTTGGATACCTACGCATCAGTACATTGGCATCAACCTGGTCTTATATAAAGTACATATGAAGACTAAAGTGATTGTTGAATTTTCCATATATTATGCCTCATGCATCTTTGATTTTATTAGCATGGATTAGATTACATCAGCTGCAAGTTGTTATTTGATTACAGACCTGTGGGTATTCATCAATAAAATCACTATTTCAGTGTGTAGGGAGGATTCTGGCAACATAAGGATGGGATACATGGCAACTAATGGTAATTTGATCATAATGCTTACAGAACTAGATAAATCAGACTGATTGTGCCAAATCACTTTAAATTATTCCTACTCAATCACTTATAAATCTTATTATAAATTACTCAACTGAATTGTCTTTTCTCATTGATCCCAGCCCTACAACAGGATTTCCTTTTGACACATTAGCGGAGATCAATACCATGTACATGTTGTAAGAGTCTTGGAGATATTGAAGTGATTGGGAGGGCAAGTAGATTATGTAGTTTTCACTTAATGCTTTATTGATTGTAAAAGTAGTATTTATACTTTTACCTGGTCTTGGCATCACAAGCATGTAGAATAGGTTAAGGAAGGTCCCAAGAACATGTGTGCAAAGTTTGGAGCTGTTTGGACAACTTTGAGATTTTCCATGTTCTTGGTACCTGGTATTTTGGTGAAAATATTCTAAGTAAATCCCAACAAGGAATTTGGTCAGTATTCTCTAGGATTTGAGGGTAATAATCTAAGTGACTAAGTTAGGTAAATATTTAGGTGGAATTACAAATTTTTACAACACTCCCACTCAGCTAAATGTTCATACTTACTAGTCCTAATTTTGATCTAAGATATTCAAACTTGTCTCTAGCTAATGGTTTGGTAAATATGTCTGCAGTCATTTCATCTGTAGAACAGTAAACTAAGCTAGCTAAATTATTCTCTATAGCTTCACATATGAAATGATGTCTAATATCTATGTGCTTGGTTCTAGCATGAAAAGTTGTATTTCTACCTAATTGTATACATCCTTGATTATCTTGAAATAAAGTAATAGGCGTTTTTTGACATAGGCCTAAATCTGTAAAAAGTTTTCTTAACCACATTGCTTCTTTTGAAGCTTCACAGGCTGCCATATACTCTGCCTCTGTGGTGGAAAGTGCTACAGTTGGTTGCTTTCTTGTATTCCATGAAAATGCTCCTTTATAGTAAAGAAAGGTGTATCCTGTGGTGGATCTTCTGTCTTCTAAATTTTTTCCCCAATCTGCATCAGAGTATCCCACAAGATCCTGTTCTGAATCCTTATAAGTGTATCTTAAGCAGATATCAGCAGTTCCTTTTAGGTATCTAAAAATATGCTTAACTGCTGCAAAATGATCAGATCCATAGTTCCAATTATGTTGGCTGAAAACTCCCACTGAATATGAGATATCTGGACATGTTCCAAGCATGATATATATCAGACTGCCGACCATAGATTGATAAGGAAAGTCAGGGCTTTCAGATGGCACCAAGCTCTTTTGATTTGGTTGAGTTTTGATCAAGTTAAGGTTTGTCTCCATTAGGGTAGCTGACAGTTTACAGTCTTCCATTTGGTACTTCTTTAGTATATTTTGAATATACTTGGATTGACTTGGGGTGATATTCTGGGTACTTCTGTCTATGGAGAACTTAATCCCTAAGTAGTAACTAAGTTCTCCTAGATTGGACATCTTGAACTCCTTAGATAGGCTGGATTTAGTCTCTTCCATTGTTTCTAGGTTATTGGCGGCTATAATAAGATCATCCACATATAGTGATAATAGAACTGGATTTGCTCTATCTGGCTTATAGTATATACTATAGTCAGCATTACTTCTTTTGAAACTCAAAGATTCCAAATAAGAATCTATCTTGCAATACCAGGCTCTTGGTGATTGTCTGAGCCCATATAGTGACTTTTTAAGCTTGCAGACCAAATGCGGGTTATGTTGGTCAGCAAACCCATCAGGCTGGCTCATATAGACGTCCTCATCAAGTTCTTCATTCAAAAATGCAGTTTTTACATCCATTTGATGAATAAAAAACTTATATTTGGCTGCAATAGCCAATATTAATCTGATGGAATTAAACTTGGCTACCGGTGCAAAGGTCTCAGTATAGTCAAGTCCTTTTGGTTGAGAGTATCCCTTGGCTACAAGTCTTGCTTTGTATCTTTCAATTGTGCCATCAGCCTTGTATTTTGTCTTGAGGACCCATCTGCATCCAATTGATTTTTGGTTGATTGGTAATTTGACTAAGTCCCAAGCTTGATTTTGCATCAGGGCATGATATTCCTCAGTCATTGCAGATCTCCAAAACTTTGTCTGAGGGCTATTTAGGGCCTCTTTTACAGTCTGGGGCTCATCAATATGGACTGAATAGGCATAGGCTAAGTTTGTATCCTCAGTGATATAGTAATTTGGGCTATTTCTTGTCCAATTGGATCTCTGGGCATTTGATACTGAAATGATCACTTCTGGTATATTCCTAGCCACTAATTCTGGCTGAACTATGGTTGTAGAGTCCTCTGGAGTGAAAAAGGTTTCATTGTTTTGCTCTGATTCAATCCTGACAATTGGTAGACTTGATATCAAATTTTCGCAATCATCTGATGTCATTTTTTGTGAAAATTTTGAGTTTTCATCAAACAACACATCCCTGGACTTGATCAGCTTCTTTGCTTTGGTATTGTAGAGTCTGTATGCCTTACTCTCATTGCAGTAGCCCAAAAATATGCATTTTAAACTTTTAGCTCAAATTTTGACTGATTTCCAGCCAGTTTTTTAGATCATCTGCCTCAATCCATTTGGGGAGATGCCTTGTTAAGCCTCTTTGTTTTTATAAGAACTATTTCCCTACAAGGTTTCATCCTACCATTGATGGCAACAAAAGTCCTAGAAGCTCTCATTCCCAGCTGACAGCAATGAAGAACTTTGTTTCAAAGGGATGAATGTCCTTGAGCTAGATGGCTTTTTTTTGGCTTTGATGGCATGAATGACCTTGAGCAAGCTTGTAAAAATAGGTTCAGAAGCTCCAATAGACCTCTATGCCCAAGTGTGCACTGCAGCATGTTCCATATCAGGAGTATTTTGGATATTTTCCCATCAATGATTAGGAGACCTTCTAGAGTGCAGAGGCACTTTTATACTGGCAAAACAAGGCACACTGTGTGAAGTTTCCAGCATTGTCCAATGCTGAGGGTAACATCATCTAGTTTTGTGGAATATTTGCTGGAAGTAGACATGACTAATTGCTGTGGCTAGATAATCATTAAAAATTCAGTCAAGGGGAGAAATCAATGACTGACTTGACTTATTTAGGAGAGGATTGTCAGAGATTTGGATGTAATAGAGCTTATAGGAAGCCAAGGAATGGTGTGCTCTGCAGGAAGCAGAAGCTCTAAAATGAGATATTTGGTCATTTCAGAGTGAGAGTAGAGCATACACTTAGACATCTAAAAAGACTCAGCACATTGCCAGGTAAATACAGAGGAAAGTCATATATAGAGGGAAACAACATAATAGGTAATATAGTCAGGATACCTGTTAATGTACAGTATATTCATACAAGAAGACATCCACTGAGTACATTGTGTCAGGAGCCTTATGTAGAGTAAATAATGCAGGAAAACCACTTCTTTGAGCAATATAAGTAAGACTGAGCTAAAATACTAGTAATTGTATGCTATTACTGGCATTATGGCAGATATTATAGTGTCAGATGGTGCCTCAAGGTAACAGATTGGTATGTTAATATAAACTGGCTGGCATAACATGGCACTATCCAATGGAACAAGTGTGCTACCAAAAGTAGAAGAAAATGGGTGCTAGACAGAGCTGAGACTTTGCTTACAAGCAAGGCAACAATGTCAAGAAATCAAGGGATTATCAAAATGCCCACAGTGGAACTTTAAAACAGCAATAGGCATAGAAAGAGGTTGAAGCACTTTGGCAAGAGTAGTGCTCAGGAAAATGCATGTGAATATTGCAGGATTTATTCCAAAGACTGGTAAATGGAGGGCTTCACTTTGAAATGGTGACTGAGGACCAGGTCATATGGAAACCAGTGGACAAACTGCTGCATAAAGCCAAAGGGTCCCTGCCAAAGGAATGGGTAAAGGGTGTCATAGTAGGGACACTTATTAAGTGGAAGTTCTTCATGGGGTTGCTTGTTAATGGTGAGGATGGGTCTAATGCTAGTTTTGGGTATAAGGGCTTGCATAGGTGAGTACAGTCTACAGTTGAGTTGCATCCAAAGATTTAATGGGGTGAACAAAAATGTTTGTATGACAGGTAGGAGCTCTGAGTAAGTTAGTATGTAATGAGTATGAAAAAATGGCAATAATCCATTATTGTACACAGATGTATCAGATGACTGAGTGTCCAGGATAAGTAGGTGAGTGAAATGGCATGGAACCAATCAAAAGTAACTGAGGGACTGTTGTGAAGAGAAATGCTGACCATGCTTATTGAAAAATCTAAGATGAGTTTTTTTCCAACAGTTCTGGCACAGTGTCCAAACAGCATCAATACTACTTTATCATATGGCTTATGTTGTAAAAATTTGTAATTCCACCTAAATTTTCACCTAACTTAGTCACTTAGATCATTACCTTCAAATCCTAGAGAATACTGATCAAATTCCTTGTTGGGATTTACTTACAATATTTTTACCAAAATACCAGGTACCCAGAACATGAAAATTCTCAAAGTTGTCCAAACAGCCCCAAACTTTGCACACATGCTCTTGGGACCTTCCTTAACCTATTCTACATGTTTGTAATGCCAAGACCAGGTAAAAGTATAAATAATACTTTTACATTCAATAAATCATTAAGTGAAAACCACATAATCTACTAGTCCTCCCAATCACTTCCAATATCTCCAAGACTCTTACAACAGGTTATGAGCCCCAAGCTGTCACTCTCTGCAATGTCTACTACTGCTATTACTGGAATTTTTCCCTCTGCTGAAAAGTTGGATGGATCTGACTACCAAGTGTGGAAGGTGAAGATGAAGATACTGCTACAAGAAAGAGCCCTTTGGGACACTGTCATGGGAGAAGAATGCCCTCCTAAAAACGTGGGAGAGGAAGCCTTAAAGTACCAGAAGAAAGAACAAAGTGCCTTTAACTGCATTTGCGTTAATGTTAAGGACAAATTGCTAATTCAATGTTCAGGAGCAAAAACAGCAAAGAATGCCTGGAAGGCATTAGAAGACACCTACCAGTCATGTTCAGCTGTTAAGAAAATGTATCTGAGACGAAAATTCTCTGTGAGGCCTGCAGATGGAAAACAAGCCAGACAACTGTTCAAGAGCTCTGGGTTAATCAAAACCAAGAAAAAATCGGGTCTAACTTGCTCAGGTCTATGTGGACCTGTGCAAACCATATCCTTGGGCGGAAAAAGTATTTGACCACATGTGTTGATGATTACACAACATCCATGTGAGTCTACCTTATGGAAAGAGAGCAACAGCCACTGTCTAAGCTCAGGGTGTTGAAAGCCATAGTGGAGAGAGAAACTGGCAAATAAACCAAGAAAATATACCCTGATGATGGTGGAGAGTATACCTCAAAGCTCTTTGTTCACTTCTGTTAGGTTCTTGGGATACAGCAAGAGACCACTGCACCATACTCCCCACACCTAAATGGAGTGTCAGAACGTGCAAACAGATCTACAAATGATATGGCAAGATCAATGATCCATGATCAAATATCATCCTATGCTAATTGGACGGAATCAGTTGCTAATGCTGTATATCTTAAAGAATGGAGTTATACCTGAGGTTGGTGATGGGCGACCATGGGATTTGCCGGGAAATCGAGGCCCAGGCGGAAGGGGAGGGGGAGGGGAAGGGGGATAGCTGGTTGGAGTCCGACTCTTTCCCAAGGGAATGTCCATTAGTCGATATGACCCTCCCAAGGGATGAGAATCCAACCGGAGGCAAGGTAGGAGATTCGGTCCAGGGTTGGCGGCCACCTGATTGCCAGGATGGTGACCCTTGTGCGACTCGGTAATCCCAGCGTTCCAGTAATCCACCGGATCCTCCTATCCAGGTGACAGAATTGATCTAAATCAGGTGGCGGACTTGCGGGGCTATCAGGATCCCATATCACTGAACCTCGCTATCTCCATCTGTGATGGGAATGTGAGACCTCCCGCCGACCAGAGAATTTTCTGCTGAGGAGCGTGTCTGCTTAACGTAGTCGTTCCAGGTGTTGGTCACAAAGGGTTGTGGAGATCCCACGACCACGCCTAATAATTGGTGGGCTTCGTGGGCTGAGCGACTGTTTCGGTCTAGCCCCTGAAGCGTATCTCTACCTACCGTACGCTCGGCGCCTAATGTAGCGGCTGAGGCTGCAAGTGACCGATAAGATCATCAACCCTTTCATTTTACAGAGGGTTCATTAATAATTACATTTTATTTGCCATTTGGTGAACAAGATGTACATTTGTGAGCTGCCGGGGATGGGTCGTATTAATTCGTCATAATCAAATGCAGCAACCATTGAGATTAATTGTTACTTGAACGTGGATTGGGATGAGCTGAGCATTCGGCAGGCTTGGAAGGTAACGCTACATTCACCAAGAGATACTATGCCGTTTCTTCGCTTCCAAGACTTGTTTTCCTTCCTCCTCCAACGCCTTCCCTCGCTCCTTCAATCTCCGGCTCCTTGTGATGGTGCCAAGACCGGATTGAATTTTACCGGTCACTATATCTCCCATCGCAATGAACGAGCTTGACTCATCCGGGTTTGGCAGATCATGATCGTCGTGAGTGTGAGTATTCGGTTCAGAAGATTCCCCCAAGGTACTGCTCGAGCCATTGGACAATCCTGGTTGACTCACCAGCGTTTGGGAAGTCACCAAACATTCCTTCTCAGCGATTTCGGCTTCAGGTATGTACTGATTGTTCTCTTGCTTCTTCAATTTCGTTTTTTCATTTGATCCCACGGTGAATGTTTGGGCGAATTGGTCAACTGCGCTGACAGGTTCATTTCGCTCAGTTGACTTGGTTAGCTGCTGCTCCTTACTCTTAGCAAGATTCCGGCGTACGTCCTCCATCATTTCTTCTAGCGTGTCTTGGTGTAAAGGATAGGCTTCAGTATGGTCAGGATATGCTCCTGGAACATACTGTAATTCATCAGGAATCGGCAATTCTTCTTCTGTTGATACCCCATTGGTGTTCATCGATTGATTGCCAGTCTCTTTGGGTTCTGGAAGCGGGCCCAGATCCACACCCGATTCGTATGCTTGGGCAGAATCGAGATTTGGGTATAAGCCGGGGACAAACTGGTGCTGTACTGGGACCCGATCAAATTCCCGCAGGGTGTTAGCTAGAGGAATTTCCTCGTGACAGTAGTTTGGCAGCTCCGTCGACGTGCCAATTTGGTGCAGTGGATTTTCGTGCGTCTCTTGCAACGGAGTCAGTAGGAGTCGAGGGGTCATTAGCTCGCTTGGTGCATCCTCCTTGGCTTCATTCGCCCTTTCAACCGGTGCAGTATCCAACATAGTCCCTGTTGAGAGCTCTTTGGCTGCATTCAAAGCAATGATTGGATTCATCGTCAGCTCTGAATCGTTTGCGTTCAATAAGGGGTTGACAACAGGTGGTACCACATCACATATCTCTTCCTCCGGTGGCACTCTGCTTGTAGTTGGATGTCCAGGTGCATCGAGCGGTTCGGTGGATTTTGAAGTGTCGTGGCTAGCTACGTCAGTAGTGGCAACACCGTCCCCCGGCGGTTGAGATGCAACTTTGGAATCTGTATATTGATCATCCAATTGAAAATCCTTGGACAGGACCTCGTCACCCTGCCTAAATTTGGAAGTATCTGTCTTCAGTAGTGACGCTTGCTGGGGTGCGGTCTCTGTCACCATGGATGACCCGGAGGATGTTTGTCCTCCAATGAGAATCCCACTACGGTTGGGGTCATTTTCTACAATAGGACTTTCCATAGTTTCCAAAATCGTATCTATGTTTGGCTGCGTCGATGGCAACAGAGTATTTTCAATGGAGCCGGTCATCTCCGCATTTGAAGGTATGGGTTCTTTGATGGGTGTAGAATTCAAGTCAGTGTCTCCTAAATCGTCTTCCGGGTGGATGGTTCGAGCCCTGTCGTCAGGGAATAGGGATGGACTTTGTGGGGTATTGGATGGTATTGATCCACACTTATCTGAGTCGTTTGCAGAGGTGGGCTGAGAAAATACTGGAGCTGGATGTGGTTTGGCTTCTGCACCAATGCCGCCCAATTCGTTAATACTGCTCAAACCAGCACTTGGTTTTGGGTTGTGGTCGCTAATCGCCAGGCTTTGAAACTCCACCGGGTTATTCGGAGAGTTGGATGGAGAGGTATCACCAGTTTCAAGCGTGGAACCATGTGTGTTATTGGAATTAGAACTAGTTCCAATCACTGGTAGGCATGACTGGGTGTGCTTGGGCAGACATTGCTGCTCGGTGAGAGAGTTCGGGAGCAGGATATCCTCGATAGAATTGGTGGTGATTTCCTCCTCAGCTGGATCGGGCTCAGTGACCGGGTTATCACCGTTCACAATGCTATCATGAGGATGCTCATTGGGAAAAAGTGATCGAGGTTCTATGTAGGCAGGTTGATCATGCAGCAAGTAACCCTCACCAGACGGCCCAGTAAGATCGTGATGATTGCGGCCTGAAACAGTATTATCCAAACCATGGGGACTTGATTCATAGTTGCTTGGAGACACATCAGGCTGTACATGGGTTGTAGGTGGCTGATGAAGCAGGTTGAATTTCAATAGAGGGTTCAGGTCCGAAGGGAGTGCTATTGCCTCCGGACTACTACCCTTTTGGCGGTGTATCAGGGAAGAACCATCTCCGTGGATATGTTGAGGCTCCGGAATTTCTCTGAAAGGCTCATTGCTACTGGGGTGCATCTGGTGAGCAGGAGCACTCTTTTGATTGTCATCCACATCATGCAACCTAACCAGTCCAGCAGCCTCGTCGATTGGGTTATTAATACGGCGGTTTGGCTCGTAGGATTGACCAGAGCGGTTGGGCGTTGGGTAACTGTTGTATTGGGATGGCCCTAAGGCATCCTCATCCGGTATGTGTGATTGGGGTTGGGTAATTTCTTGGCTCACGAGTGTCTCAGGAGCAGCTAGATTCATGTCAAGAGGTTGTGCCCTATTTAGGTCAAAATATGGATAGGTGCGTAAAGTATATGGGAAAGGTTGCTTTTGGGAAATTTAGCTCACAAGAGAGATTCTCTACCAGCCTGAGGGTGGTTCGCCGGTTTATATTCGTTTTGCTGACACCTTTATGGGCCATGCCATTCATGACACCAAACTCTCATTAACTCACAAGAATGTATCGATTGCTAAGTCAAGTCCTGCGTAGTCACCTCCTATTTCATCATCATGAAGAAGTAATAAAGCAATGATGAGTGGATGACGTTGCCATGCTCTTACATATCTGGTTTAGTTCAAGCCTAAAATAAAGTCAGTGATATAGTCAGCTCATAAATTGACACAATGTTCTTAACTGACACCAAGCTAGATCTACTGCAGCCTGTATCCGTGGATCAGAGCCAGTTCCAGTTTCCACTACGTGGTGCAAATCCCAGTTGTCAGGTATTCAGAATGGAATGAATGTGTGTATATGCCAACAGATGCACCGCTGAAAGGGCAAACTCCATGCGACTGCAATATCCATCACTTCCTATTAGATACAGTTACAACAGAGCACTAATTCCGATGAATCACATGCACCCAGTTTGGCTTGGCGTCGGTAAACTGCAAACCAAAATCCCAAACGTCTTTATTAAGCTGAGTGGTAATTAGGGGAATGTATCAGACTATGATTAAGGTTGATCCATACCGGATAAATGCCAGCCGTGGGTCTTGCCCCATATGGGTATGACTTCGAATTCTAAAGTCTACCCTCTGGTGCTGGATGACCTCACCCATTTCCATATACGCTTCCATCCGACATTGACCGCACCATCTCTTCCTGGCGATGAGGCGATGAGCCATGGTGCTCGACAAGAGCCTTAAGTCGTACTTGAGCTCTGCTTTTAGTACCAACACTAAATTGTGTGCGCAAAAGCCAATTACGCAATAGCCATTTCATTCCTTACAACGGGTTCATACCACCATTGCTTATCTTAAGGACTGACAAGAGATTGCGAGCACTATGTACGGTTTAATTTGATCTGCCCCAATTAATATATGATAATCTGGGATTTCGGCTGCGTGCATTGAATCAAGACGATGGTTGGATATGAGTGGGCATTTCATGCTCACTCATATTTAGTATTTAGAACACAAAAGATTTCTAGAATGTAATTGAATGTTCTGTTTATCGAGTATATACAGGCGCCAAACTGTGGTGTTGGTACATCATAGAACACCCAAGTGAGCTGAATAAATGAATGGTAATATCTGATACAAATGGCTATGATAATAGAATCTAGTAGTGCGATCGTTTCAATGAATAAAGATGTGAGAGGAAATATCAATGATGAAGATAAGGGACGGGATACAAATTCAATTATGAAATCTCCAGTTGGTGTATGTGTATTGGAAGCGATGAATAAATATATGAAGAAAAGAAAGGAAACCCTGGGTTTGGCACTCAAATACGTATCCAAATGGGTGGTAGAATCGTTGGCTTCATTGCAGTTTAGCCAATGCATACCTCCATTTTCCATCTTCCTTACTTTGCTTGCCCTCTTCTTGCCATCTCTTTTTTCGCAACAATTTGCCAATACCGTACTTCATACTGCCCCCAACAATCTCGCCGATGGCTGACATTCGACGGGAATGCAGCCGGCCAGAACGAGAAGTCTCTTGGGCATCGTGCAAACTTCGGCTTTTACTGCGACCGTAGAGGATGTACTTCGACCCCGATATCTCAACCATTCGTGGTGAGTCGGAAGCTGGCTGTGATCGGCGTCTGTCGGAGCGGGTTTGAGGGCTGAGCAGAGAAGAGCCTGGGGAAGAGGGATACATCGGCTCTTTCGACTTTTGGCTACTTGTTTCATCATCAGTATCGTTCAGGTATGAGTTATTCATAAAAGCAGAAGGAGCGAGGTTGATTCCAGGAATAGATGTTTTGTCGATGATGATGTGAGGTACCATTCTCTCGTCGTGGTTTGGAGTAAGCGGCTTTTCTTGGCTGCTAAGACTTATGTTTGATATATCCGACTGATAACCGGAGGGTGTGCTCGGGTAACTATTAGAAAGACTACCCGAGCTTGATGTGGCGCTAGGTGTAATCTGAGGTGGGCTTGATTGGATATCTTTGAGGACACCACAGGGTGAGTCGGCTTGATCATTATCTAAAGGATGGTCATCATCGTTGGTGATGCTTGAGGGTTCTGTTTGGATAGCTGCTGCGTCAGGTTGGGTGTGAGTCTCGGAGTTCTGTTCAAGGCGTTTTTTGTTGTCAATTTCCAAGGCTGCCATGATTTGGAGAGTAACTTCTTGGATTGGATCAGCGTTGGAATCATCCAGAGCCTCAGTATTTCCGTCAAAAAGCTTCTGCTCCAGAGACTTTGGAACCTGGGATGGCATTGTTTCCTGGGTGTGTGTCTGGGTGGCCCCATCAAATAGATCCTCCATACTTTCAATAGAAGGTTGATGGTTAAGTTTGTAGTTGGACGAGGCAACATCAGTATTTACAGGGAGGATTTGCATGCGATAGTCATGGTGGGCAATGTTTTTGAAGGAATGTTCAGGGATTGATGCAGTCAGTGTTTGAACTTCCATAATATGGAGTAATGTGTATATTAGGACTAAATATCAGAGGAGAATTGAGCAATGAACACGAAAGTTGGAATCGAGCACGGTATACAGCCTGGGAGGTTTGCGGAAGAAGAATCAGAGTGTCTGACGGATGAAAAGAATCAAGAGGATATGTGGTATTTATTGAGTAATTAGGGGTCACTTATTCCGGAGCAGTCACCATCATTTTGGATAAGCTTTGAAACTCTAGTCTGACGCCATTTGACAGGAATTGGTTTCTCGAAATGGGGATCGAATCGTTCCATTCATCACAATCACAACACACCCTTATTCACCCCAACTATTGAAATTGACATATATGAATCTCACCCCTTCCAGTTTTGGAAAGCATCAGGTGAACCATCATGAGATCATTCAGGTCAGATGGACAGCAATCCCATTAATCTGATATGTGTTAGTAATAGAAGCCCCATCAGTCGTGGCCACTCACCTTGGATCATGGGATCTCCAATAGGTCAGAGGTACAAGCATGCTGATAAGAGTGCATCAGACTACTACCAACAGTTGTAAAGCCGCGTCTAGTCTGATATCTGGCAAGCGGTGTAACTATAGCTTACGCATAACCAGGAAGGTTCATTTTTAAATCAAACACATCGATCTCCCCCTTGTGATAGCATTTACCTATTCCACAGTCCACCTCGAATCCGCCCTTTTCGAGGCTGCCTAACTTATATATCTAGAAGTAATTGATTGGAAAGGTTCAATGCAGCCTCCGCCGGTGATACTACTGCTCCCAGTACTCAGTACTCGTCGGGTGGACCACAGTTGAAATACGCACACAAAGAATTAAAGTTAATGCTAAGCCTAACTAGATAGATAGCAGGGAAAACGCTTAGTTGGTATTGAATTTGGTATCAGTCCTTGCCAAGGCAAACATATTGGCAGATGTGCTTGACCCAACCCTAGCCTTGGGACTAACTAAATCCCGTAACCAGACGAGCATGTGATGGGATAACTGGCCGACATCGTTGTACCTTCGATCGTTCCTTGAGGATTGGCCTGGACACATACATATAGCCGAGTTGCTTCAACCGTGATTACACTATTGGTTTCGCTGGATTTATTCTTAGTGCCTAATCAGTTCTCATGAGGTCATGCAATGAAGCGTTGATAGCAGTGAGACCAATTCCTATTGGAGGCCCATCCATTCGCCCGAATTTGCAATTATTTTAGCAGTGGAATTATTGTCGTAACTTGTGTTTGGTCGGTAAAGGGATGCCTTGTGCACGATAGGCCCGCTCCAGCAATCCGAAATCGGACCTTGGTGTTTCTGAGAGTTACATTCGATGTTGGTGAGTTTGGGCTGCTTGCTTATGTTAGCAACAAATCCCTTTTCTGGCGAAGGGGCATCTTCTGGGTTCACTGAAATCCTATTTGAGTGCACATCTAACCTAGCATGCCTGTGCCAAGATACGGCCGCCTGCCATTGACCATTCCGTCTGTTTGGAAGCTTTTGTTATGGCATATCAAACTGATTGACGGTGGCATGAACCGAACTTGAGCATATCATCAATACAGACGTCATCGGATATCCATGCTACCCTAAGTCTTATGAATCTTCTGGTCCATGCCGAGAATTGTGGTGGCATGCTCACGAGCAACTGGGACATGATTGATGCCCACCCATTATGACCAATTTGCTAAATTGCGTCGAATACGTTGAACTGCCCAGCACCGATCCGGATCATGTTCGAGATAGCGAATGATCATCTGACGCTCTTTTCCACGACGGAAGAGTCAATTTTGAATGCGCCATGAATCAAGTGTCTGGCTCGATGGGGAAGAATTCCCGTTATATACAAAGTAGATGCCCTAAGAGGCTACATCCAAAGCTATGTATCAGCTCCCTGATCGATACCTGCAACGTTGGACGTTCCAATCAGATAGCTCAATGTCAACCAGAGAACTTGCTTTTATTACCACGGTGTGAGGTAAGACAGAGTTTATTGGCATCAAGAAGTGCATCATGACGTCTGAGAAGAGTGGCCACACAAATGCATTTCCTAGGGATTTCTTTGCCGACTTGCGCAAGAGATCCATGGGAAAGTGACATCTCAACCTAAAATTTTTCGATACGGATCACCTACAGCCAATGAGATGCTAGTATCAGCAGTCGGTGCATCAGGTCATTCGTCTGATTACCCAGATGTTCGGCAGAATAGCCATGCCTTGTGGGATCTTCTGATACAATGGCAGGAGATGCTCAAGGCATGAGATTAGTATCCTCATGCATAACACACATAGAAACGGAATGTCGTAACTATTCAGCGAATATTTAACTCAGTAACGCTGTTTAGTCCATTCTCAATGATGATCAAATTGTTCAGCAGGCCAAATTCCCATCTATGTCACACAACCCAACAGTTGAACACCCAAAAAGTTCTCGAAAGTGATTCGCTAACTTGATCTAGGAAACACAGTGCATCGTGTGTGCGAGTTGCTAGATACCGCGTTTTGTGCACGCGTCACTAGATTGACCCGTTCATCACATGAGTGATGGCCTGTACCGCTCAAGAAAGACCCACAGTGTTTCCGCCGATACAGTGGGCTGCACTACACATTCTTGTTTAGTGTACTGTTACAAAGTGTATGGCGCCAGCTCAAGAATCACCACCGACCACGCCTTTCCCCATACGCCGAACGCCTCAGGCGCTCAATTCGTGCGTTGTGAATGGACCTTGTAGACGATCGTATTCATCGTACAGGTGTTCAACGTCATTAACGACGTGATGCGTGGGATACGGTGAGAAAAGTTAAAACAGTGCTAGATCACGGCGATGTTTAGGTAGTCAGTGCTTCGGATGGAATAGGCATCATTATCAAATAGGTCCTAATTCACCGACAATTTACATGGTCGGAGGATTTATTGATGATCCATTACTGGATCAAATCCGTCAACGAGTCTAGTTCTGACTTCGAATTTATTGCATCAATTAATATCCTAGTTTAACCATTGAAAATTGGTGGCGAACTCTTCTCTGTAGATTGCAGCCAGTCCAATCAAGTTTGATAAGAGCGGATCAAATATGGATGCAAAAATGGATTCATCTTGGTTACTTGGCTCATAACTCTTCCTAAATCTCCTACATCAATCCAGCAATAACTTTTGATATTTACCTACTCTTTCCACTTTAACCTTATTATAGTTTGGACTATCTCTCACTGCTTATATCACATTCACCCACTGCACTTAGTTCTCGAAGAAAATGGATCACCTGGGCCATCCCAGCCAAAACCTCCCTCAACAATATTCAACCCTGCCTGAAGGTCACGTTCAAAGAGGTGAACAGAATCCAGGCGGAGCCTCGAGTGGCCCAAGTTTTGGTGATTATTCTCGTGATAATGCCCCCTCGCATACTGGCTACCCTTCCTCGTTCGGTTACCAGAATGGAATATATGGGTCTAATGCCCCAGCCAACCCAAGCTATTCTCCCAATTACGGCCACCAAGGTGGCAATAGCACTTCACAGAATATGGAGAACGATACCAGGTTCATATATCTACTCTACAATCACTAACAGCACTTTCTTAACTGAACCCGTCTTATTATCCATTTGCCGATAGAGTATACGAGCTTATCGTGTGTCAACAGCCCTTACACGCCAGAATGTGTGGTTTCGGCGAAAAAGATCGTCGTCCCATTGATCCACCTCCCATAATTCAGCTAATCGTCAAGGATCAGCAGGGGAGAATTGATATGGGGTACGGTTAGGGTAAAGCCTTTTTGTGCTCAATAGCCGTTTGTAGTAAACAGTTCTTTTCCATATCTATAGCGTTCTACAGAACCCATTCTTCGTACTCCACGTCACGCTCTGGTCGGAGGATGGAAAGGAAGAAAGAAACATTATTAGCAATCCACCCAAGTGTACCAGAGTGCTAATGGGTTCGCTCGTATCCTCTCCAAATATCTTGAAGAACCCTGAAGGAGAGCAAGGCTGTTACTTTTGTTTTCCAGACTTATCAATTAGAACGGAGGGTAGATACTGTTTGAAGTTCTCGTTGATGAAGCTGGGAGGGTACGTCTAGTCTCGTGGTTCATATGCTGTATTCTTTCAAATTGTATTGACCTGGTTTGGGGATCTCTAGTGACGATTGCCTATCCGAAGCCAAGTCTGACATTATTGCACAAACATTCTCGGATCCTTTTACCGTTTATTCTGCCAAGAAGTTCCCCGGGATGACAGGTAAATTATCGAAGTTGTGGCCTCGCGTTTCATTATCGTCCGCTAACACAAGCCCTTAGAATCGACCGAACTTTCCAAAGCCTTTGCCAGGCAAGGTTTGAAGATTCCTATCCGAAATGACGTTCGTCCCAGAAAAGCCGGGGATTAAGGATTTCCCATATTAGAGTGAAAGGAATTTTTACGAGACTTTTAATAGGTTCTAGTAGTACGGCTTAGGGATTTAATAACAGAATGTATTTTCCAAGAGATCGGAGGTTCCTCCATTATACATCGTATTTACTGTAATGAACAAACATAGGATATACCTGTTCTGTAGTCGATTAAATTTTTGTTGGGGACGAGGAGGTGCAGGGATACAGCCGTAATGTTGATTGTCTTCTCCCAGTTTTCAATCTCTTCCGACCTCATGCTCCATAAACGCGCTTGTTACGGGGACCTCTCCGTGGTCTGGAGACGTAACTTGGCGATCAGTGCGCCCACGCCCTGGCCACTAGAGAATTGTCCAGTCCCCAGCTATCGGTTCAAAACCCAAGCGCCACGAAGCGATGACGCTTATGCTGCTCACAGCACGGGATCCTAGGTATCTCGAACCATTTCATGTGTACATATCCAGAGCATTCCCAACCTAGCAATGGCGTGGCCGCTCCTGTCCGCGACCGGTAATTGCAGACGAATATTTGGCATCGATGGTTGCATTTGGATATAGCACCCGTTAACTTGTAGTCATCTCGCAAGCCCGACCAAAATCAATCATGCCAAACTTTAAAATCAATATACTTTCTAGAAGCATCAATCATTCATCAGGAGATCATGCACCGTTTCCCATTTTAGACTGGCCTGGATCTAGCTGGAAGAGATTGCACCTTAGCAAACATACATTGCGAAGTTTCCGTCCAATATGTACGCAGATGCTCACGGCAGCAGAATCGAATCAATATGGCCATAAATGGATTTATTCGGGATGGTTTGGGCGAGATTCGAACTGGAACTCGATCTGCCGCAAACGTAAGGAAGATGCTGAGGTCTCCAGGGTCTAGGTAACCATGATCACCGTGAGCGGGATATCGAACATTCCTGGCCCCACATCCTATGCCGTGGGCCAAATACGGCCAACTTACTAACAACACACACCCCACTCACGCCTAATCGGACATCGTGCCTCCGGAAGCGGTCGCTGTATTGGTCGCCGGCTATAGACAAGGCCAAGGATGCTTGCTACCGGACCGGTGGCGTCGTCGGGGCCTCTGGAACGGGGAGATGAAGAGCAGATTATCCTTCGAACAGCCATCCCGGGAGATCGTAGATTTAAGCGGGATTTTAATGAATGGGCCAACTATGAACAATGGAAGTAATTAAAAGGATTTACAATGACTACAATAGTGAAGTAGGGGTAGGGCTCCGGAGTTGCATCCAGATGGATATCAGGACGACCATTAGAGGGAAGCTATATCATGGAGTGCGGGCTGTTTCCCTCGCGAAGTCTAAACCAAAAGTGGCGCGATGGTTGTAAATCTAATCAGGTTCGGGGTTGGGGTGGTGGCTGCGACTGGGTATTGGGCAGCCACGCAGGCTGATTAAGTTTAGTGATATGGTGGTGGCGAGATGGAAGGCAGATTCATGACCGGTAACTGCTCATAGCACGGCGGACTCTCGCCCATCATTTCGAACGATTCAGGCATGATGTGTATGGGAACCTTCACGACTATGGCATTGACGGACTTCCCAGCCGAGAACGTCACCCGCACCTGCAGTTTGTGGGTGATTTCGATCAACTCGGTATTGCAGTCGAAGTGCACCTTTTCCTCGTGCTCCCTGGGGAAGCTCACGGAGTAGCTACGATTGTATGAGGTGCGGGGCTCCTCGATTCGGGATCGAAGGCTGAACCACCTGGTGTTGACCTGGCGCTTGTTGCTCTTGGTCCGCCGCAGGGTCAGGAACTCCAGCAGGAAGAATGTGATGTGCTTCACCTTGATCTCTGGTCCTTTCGGAAGAAAGGTCAGGAATACCGAGAGCGAGTCAGAGAGAGCGATCATACGGTGCGAGATGAAGATCGTGTAGTCCAGCATGTTTTCCCAGGTGTCAACGATCGGATAGGTCTGGTTGATGTCCAAGAGACTGGGCTGGGCAAACCGGCGCACCACCAGCTCTTTCTCACTCACCAGATTCGGCCGCAGGGTGTTTCGGCCCATGACCGCTACCAGCTTGTACTTCACCAAGCCATTCTTGATACGAATGGTCTCCGGCAGAAACCCGTTGAATATGAACTCGAAAGAGTAGCGATGCTCCCCTGGAGCCAGCGTGAACGGGCCCTCCTCGATTGGCAGCAGGTTCCAGTGATAAAGTACAAGATTCTGCCGCTCGTAGCTAGTGAGGACGTTTCCGGCAAATGCTAAATGCAAACCAAGGGTCAGTCCATAGGTTCGTGGCGAAGGCAGGGGAGGGGAGGGGTCACTTACTCTTGGGCCACAGTATCTCCGTCTTGCCTTTCAGCTTGAGCGTCATGAAGCTCACGCACACCTCCTTTTTGATGTGAAGTACGACAGAGCCACGCAACACCGAGCCCACCGATTCGTTGCGGGATCCGTGGAGGATTAGACAGTCCTCAGAGAGCTGGATGTCAAGCTTGACTCCAAGAAAGCGATTCATCTCCTTTCAAACTGAGACGAAGTCGGCGATTAGCGGGGTGGGGCAGGATCAATCCAATGGTGAATGAAGAGTTGGAATCAGCGACTCGGCTACGAGGTGGCAAATCCTCAACGAAAAGACTAGAGGAAAATGGCTACCGACCAGCACACAGGCTGAGCATATATACCCAGTAGCAGGAGGGCGTGGTGATGGGAGGCATATGTTTATTTGGTAAGAGATTTATCAATATATCGGTTGGAAAGCCCCCTATTCTGATTGCCTTAGACATGCATGTGCTGGTGTTTTGAAAGGCGGGGGGATGATGAAGAGGATCAACTTAACCTTCCTGATGAATTTGGAACGCACCGGAGCCAATGGTTTTGCTTGGGCAAACCTAATCATGGGATCTGGGCACCGTATCCACGGAATGTCATGTTTGAAAATAATCCAGCGCCCCTTGCTCTTATTCTTACAATCACTCACTTTATTCTACTTCGTGATCACTTTGTCAAGCTTTGCGCCCGGCGCCTAGAGGTTGAGGATATGCAACCAGATGTGAACGAATGGTGTGTATAAATAAAGCCTGTTTAGAGTGCACCAATCTTGTTTGGCCCACGGCTGTATGTAAACCGTGCATGATGGCTCATGTCTCCTCCCGCTCAGCACGAAACAATCCTCCGAAACAGTGGGGTTCACTGTTTGTTGCTACATCAGCGCTGGGCCAAATCCATGCTGAACGTCAAGGCCGCTTGGCAACCACCCGTTCCACGCTACCACCTCGACAACCTCCATTTCGACCACTCGCGGCCAAGGGGTTGCCATCTGAATTCTGGGCTGCACACTAATTCTCTGTGCATAAATTTCAACCCCAACGACAACATACAGCACACTTACATCCTGCTGATTGCTCACAGCATAGCTAGTCATGTACGGGCTTGCATGCAGAGGCTCGAGCATACCTCTAACTGGTCGCCTATGCCTGCTTTGTTGCCGCAAACCTGTAATCAAGCCAGGCATGGAAAATGACCCACGGAATCCTGGTGCATTGCCACACCAGTTCACCTGAATATGCTGAAGGTTGTGTTCTACCCGCACTCTCCTACCACAACCTCTCGAGCGGGCCTTGCGGATAGCGCGTGCCTCCCCAACTCGTTCGGATTACGGAAGCTGGCTTGCCATCATCCGCAAAAATGGTGCCTGTGGAAGCGAACGCTGGTCGAGCGACTGCAGGAGACTTGCTGTCTGCGCCGGCGCTTAATTTGATGAATCACCACGACTCCAGTTTGGCCTGACACCACCACGAACAAGATCGGACTGGATTTGGGTTTGGGCTTGGGTTTGGGGCTTCGTTGGTGGTGTGGCGAAGATCCCAACTGCGCTGAATTTAATTCAACTCAGACCAGATCGTTGAGTACCAAGGCCCAACAGATGCGCTTTCCCCCAGACGGGGATGAACAAGTTGGCTAATCAGGAATTCAATACAAATTGCTCCGTAAGACATAAAAGGCTAGCATACTCGAATCCGCCTCGTTTCCAATCTGGCAGCCGCTTGCAACATAGCGGTGCTCGTAATCATGGAACATCTACGTCCTGAGATGAATCCAGGTTGCCATCCGGCTACCAGAGTAAATCTGCGTTGATCAGCCAATCTAAAAAAGGCCAGGGCGATCTCCCTTCCATGACGTCAGGCCTTCCCTCCCATGATGTCAATCCCCCTTGAACACCATGATACACCAGTTGCATCAATCCTTGGTGAAACGGCTGTGTTGGATCCGATTCCCCAGGCTCCATGGTGAGCGAGGATGGCAGGATTTGCACTGGCCAATTATACTCCACGGTGTCAGTAGGGAAGGTAACCTACGAAGTTGTGCCAGAGACCCCTAACACTTGCTTCCCGATCGAGAAAAGATCACCTGAGCAACAGGGAATCCGCGTAAATACGGTGTGGATTGCACTGTTGCCAGTGGCAGTGGTTGTGCCTTTTGGTGGCAGGGGCATCCGTTGTGCGACTCAGGCTTGCGATAGCACCCGTACAGCAGACAGGCCACAGGAGGCCATCGAGGATTGCTGCATTCAACTGTGTAGCGGTAGGCCTGACCATGTTATCGCATCATGTCTTTGGCCCCATTTGGCCAAATAAATCCACCAGTGTATGGGTTTCCAACAAGTTTGATCGTGTATGGAGTATGCTGACACTTCCGTACTCTTGTGGCCTCCATAACATGGGTTGGCCAGTAACCAATGAGCCATGCGTCTTGGGTGGACTCGTATCTGTGTGACTTGGCTGACACAAAATTGGTCCAATTAACCACAGTCGAAGGGGCGGTACTTCGCACTCTTCATAGCAATACATGTTTTAGACATGCCACAATCACCGATTGAGCCAGGTTGGTAAGTCGGGAGTGGCTCCCACTCCTTGTATTTCGGGCAACGTAGGACTGAGGTGCCAGAGAGTAGGGGCCAGGACAGAGGATGCAATCCAGCCAAGGTTCGACACTTGCAAGCCCATGCCGCTTCGTGCCGAGCAGGATAACTCTTAATGCAGGATGAGTTCGGAGGATTGCCAGCGGTCATGTAGCTCCATTTCTCTGTCCCTGCATGCCGACGAATCTACTATCTTCACGGATGGCCCCAAAGCATCCCCTATTTCGCACTCGATGCCTGAATCTGGAGCCAGAGTTCATGTTGCGTTCCAAGACCGAGATTCGGTTGAATGGGCAATCATCGATATAACACCGTATTTATTGGTTCGTTGGTATTGGACTATTGTTCATTTTGTTCAACCTGAACTACATCCCAGGTCTCACCCGATTGCATGGCATATAAAGGCCTGATCAGCATGCTGCCGTTTGCCCAACCATAGTCTCCATCTCCATCTTGCCAGATTACCAAGTAGCTGCCGAGACAATCACCATACGCCCATTGATTCAGCCTTGCACATCTTCTCATCGACTCGCCCCTACCATACTTACCATGGGTTGTTGCATAAGCAGTGGGATTTCTGAGGAAAGACGCACTAACGACGAGATCGAGAGCCAGATTAGGAAGGACAAGCTCTCCCAGAAAAACGAGATCAAGATGCTGTTGCTGGGTACGTGGGCTCGACGCCTGTTGGGAGCCGAATGGCTCGCTTGACCGGCGTAACTAACTGCCTTGACTTACTGTAGGCGCTGGCGAATCCGGCAAGAGCACCATCATTCGCCAAATGAAACTTATCCATAACAACGGGTACAGCGCACTTGAACGAGAATCCTACAAGGACATCGTCTACTCCAACATTGTGCAATCCATGCGAGTGATTCTAGTCGCAATGGTCAAGTTGGATATCCCACTAGCCGTTCCCAGTAATGCTACTGCTTCCGAGCACATCATCAACCACCCGATCCACATTGGCCAGCCGGGTTGCCAGGAATTTAACATTGAAACCTTTCAGGCGATCAAATCACTCTGGAATGACTCCGGAGTGCAGTGCTGCTTTGCCAAGTCCTCGCAGTACCAACTGAATGATTCAGCCCAATAGTAAGTGTCTACTTCAGACGAGCCTCCAGGGGGAACGAACACCTCACTCACCGCTGGTCTTTAGTTATTTCGATGCGATCGAACGTATATCGGCGCCAGACTACCTTCCCACTGATCAAGATGTCCTCCGATCCAGAGTGAAGACGACCGGGATCACCGAAACCAATTTCGAGGTCTCTGGCACGACATATCGTATGGTGGATGTGGGTGGCCAGCGTTCCGAGCGGAAGAAGTGGATACACTGCTTTGAAAACGTCACGGCGATCATCTTTCTGGTCGCTATCAGCGAATATGACCAGACGTTGGTGGAGGATGAGACAGTGGTACGTATTTAACTACGGCGGCTTGTTGCTCCCCTCCCCCGAGACTAAACAGTTTCCAATAGAATCGGATGCAAGAGGCCTTGACCTTGTTCGACTCCATATGCAACTCACGCTGGTTTGTGAAGACGTCCATCATTCTCTTCCTGAACAAGATCGATCTGTTCAAGGCTAAATTGCCGCGCTCCCCGCTGAACAAGTGCTTCCCCGATTACAAAGGTAATGACTGTTTGTGCATGCGGGGCTCGTGGCTTTAGGATTGATTGCTGAACTGTTCAACCTAGGTGGGGACAACTACCAAAGCGCCTGTCAGTACATAACTGAGCGCTTCATGGCGTTGCAGCAATCTAGCAAGAAGCAGATCTATTCTCACCTTACATGCGCTACAGATACCCAGCAAATCAAATTTGTCATGAATGCGGTAAACGATATACTCGTTCAAGCCAATCTTCGCCAGTGTGGGCTAGTATGAGAAAGGCGGAAATGGGGTATCGACATATTGCATCTAAACGCCAGAGACAAACCTCTCTCGCGGCTCAACACACCTGTAAACGGGCAGAACCTCATAGACATGAATCGTATATCTCCTAGCCTAGTTATTAATGACTTCATCTAACAATCAATGTAAATTAAAAACAACATTAAAAGCAATGAAGTGTTCATTCTAATGGCTGTTGGTGGAAATCACTGAAGCACACAGGACGCTCCTAATCGAGACCTATGGTGAGACAATTGTCGATACGGGATAATGATGGTAAAGCCCATCGCAGCCAAAATTGGGATTGTTCAGGGGGGCTTGCTTTGTCTGGCTTCCATGGCTTGATATGCATAAAGATCCATCTGAGCCGTGCTGAGACAGCGATGAGTCTCGCTGCTGAAATGACCGCGCCAGGCTCTGGCCAGGTAGTCCAGCATCTTGGTGGTAGTGGAATGAGGACGTCGGCCTGGCTTGGCTGTCAGTGGCATAGCATCTGGGGTCATTTGCCCAACAAAGCGATAATTCACATTGTGGAGGAATCTAGAGCGACTAGATGAAATCCAGTGTCCAGACACAAGAGGACAATGGGTGTTGCTGAGTGAATCGGGAGAAACGCCATCTGAACTGGGTCAAATGATCAAAATCCAAAATCCCTACACAAAAGCAACACCCCGTGTCACCCACCGTCGCAATGGGTTCCACGTAATTTGGCTGGGTTAAACGAATTAATTCGGTAAGACCGTAGTCGCGGCTTGATTCGCATCGCAGCGTATTACAAGCATATTTTGTCTCAATGCTCCTCAGTCGTCAGGGTACGGACTTCCCAGCGAGCCCTGGCAGCCATTTCCATTTCCGAAACCATTCCAGCGTCTGTCTCAACTTGGCAATTGGCCCCAGTGCGCACAGGGAAGCGTCTCTGCCGGAAAACCACTTATGCCCACCGATTGTTAATGAAATATCTGGCTGCCCTCATGTCTAGCCTTAATTACATGATCAACCCATGTTCCACACCGGTTAGAACTAATATTTGTGATGTTGAATGACGCTTTCCACCAATCCGCTTCGTGCCTGCTGGGGCTTATACCACCTTCCATCTGGTTACCTGCCTGACTGCCTTCCAGGGTTTAGGATAAAAGGGCGTGTGTTGAACCCATAGTTTGGTCGAGATGGAGTCCACAAGTTATAGCAAAAGCTCCTTCAAGGGCTATTTCTGTTACCCAGACATCCTGCGGTACAGGGGATCTGTTCTTCCTGCCATCATCCCTCATTTCATCGCAACCACTTCGTTCGCCTCCCTTATTGTTTACCTTTACGAAAGTAACACCGTTAACCTTGCGCTCCCCAACGCCATCGGTACGTCGAAGTCCATTTTGTGAGCCCCATGTTTGCTTTGTGCTAACCCACCTGCTTCCCAGTACCCTCATTGGCAGTAGTGGTAGGTCTCCTCCTGGTATTCAGAACCAACACCGCATATGACAGGTACTACGAGGGTAGACGCCTTTGGACCACTTTGCGTGCCGCCATTCGTAACCTGACCCGTCAGTTCTGGACTGGCGTCGTTGAGGAAAATAAAATTGATGAAGCGGAAAAGGACCATGTCATTAAGCTTCTTTTGGCGTTCGCCATCGCCACCAAGCATCATCTACGCGGGGAGAACGATGTCCCCCACTTCGAGCTTGAACAGCTTCTCCCACCTCCCCTCCAGTTCACATCCCGAGTTCATTACAAGACTCCCAACGCCACAAATAACCTCACCCAGTACAGATCCTCCGTGGAGATTGATGCTGAGATGGGGATTAACCTTCCTTTGGAGATTGCCTTCTATGTTAGTATGTATGTTCAGAAGCAACTGAAATCCAAGAAGATTGAAGGCCCACAGAACACCACCATCAGCAATGCCCTTTCCACCATGGTAGATAGCTTCGGAAGCTTGGAGAGAATCTTGCGCACCCCAATTCCCTTAGCGTACAACATTCATCTGAAACAATCCCTGTACGCCTACTGCAGTGTCCTCCCATTCACTTTGGTCAAGGATTTGGGTTGGATGACCATCCCAATAATTGGGATTGTGGCATTCATGCTGTTCGGTATCGACGGGATTGGTGCGGAGATCGAAAACCCCTTCGGCTACGATTGGAATGACCTTCCCCTAGACGATTTCTGTAACGAATTACAGAGGGAAGTCGACTACATGACCACGAAGGTTCCTAAAAAGCTTCCTAAGCACAGTCTCGATAATGAGCCTCAAAGCCCCCCCCTGATCCCAATCTAAATAGCATCATCAAATGAGCCAAATATACATACCCTTCATGCGTGTGATGCATTTTTTAGTGTAAAAACACCAAACTCACCCAGGCCATGTTACTACAACCACCAACCCTTATAATAAGCATTCTTTTACCAGAATTGACCAGGCTGTCTACTGAAATTGCTCATGTATACCTATCTGCGCGTCATCTTCAAGCATTTCGGACATGTGCACTGTGGGTTGCTCTCCATCCAACTGGTATTGGGAACCCAGGAAGCATACTTGTTTATAGCAATGGTGAGAAGACTCCAGTGGCTAGTTCTAGAGCGCTGGTCGTTACATATCTATCAGGAAGTGAAAATACAGAATGCCTCATGGCCATCTTGGGATATTGAGCTGCGAGTTTGGACATCATTCGGTAGGAGCAGGCCATTACTATGGAATCTAGTTTAAGCTCTTAGATGTACAATGGGTTTTCTGATTACCGTCCACATGGTCCCGAACTTAGATGATGAGGTCTAGATCGCAAACGAATTGAAGCTTAATTCATCAGCCAACTTCAGATGCGGGTCGGGATTTGTCGAGAATTAGGTAGATCAGCACTCGGCGACATTTCGCCAATTTGTCCAACTGTGGCCGATTATGATATGTATGGAGGATCCGTAAGTGCTCTCCCCGATTGGCCATTGGTATCTCCAGATGGGACCTATCGAATTGCAGAGATGATAATCTTGATTCTGGGTGGTGACGGTGGTAAGGGGAGAACACGTATTGGTAGAACCACAAGCCAAGCAAATGCTACTCGACAGAAATTGGAAGGTGTGTCGGATGCTATGCTCTCCCTAAATATGGTATTTTATCACCCATGGGCATTTTCCCCATTGAACCATTCGGCATCAGCACTATAGCCAAATGAGTAAGTTCCTCTTCTAATAGGATCAATATAGCCTCGGCTCGAAAATACCAGCCAACACCGAGTTTTCCAGAAAGCACATCCCGAGATGCTGATGATCTAGGAGCTAATATGAAAAGGGTCCATAATGCTGTCTATGCTGAAGTTGAACAGCACTATCACGAAATAGTTACGATTGAATCGTTAGTGTCACAGAGACGGCGAAGGGTTGTGAGCAGCGTCTTCGTTGACACTACGTCGAGCAGATAAGACCCCATTCGGGTAGATGTTGCGCATACTAGTCGCTGTTTATTGATTTTCGATTCTTGCACTAATCGACAGGGGTTTGTAAACCTTATTCAGCGGTTTCATTTTGTGGTAAAACGCTACGCATATCTTGAGGCAATGACGTAGGAGTCCGGCGTCCGTTGACCGCTAAAACATCCTGTTCTACTATTCCATTGCCTAACCGATCTTCAGGGTCGTCATACAGCCCTCTCATGTCTTGTTGAAACCTTTCCGGGTGGGACGTATGAGGGGTGTCTAAATGGGTTACAGATCGCAAATCCTGAGGAACCGGCTCCGGTGTGTGTGCTTGAGGAACTGGTTCTGATGTGTGTGTGTGCGGGTGTCCCCAGTGAAAAAATTGGCCAATATGATGGGAATGACCATGGGTTGTAACAGTGGAAGCTGGCCCACTTCCAATAGGTTCACCTGGAGCCTGGCTACTGAGCCTTTGAGCGGCAGTAATATCCGACTGCTGATTGTTATCAAGAACTTGGTTGGCCACCCGGTCACTCATTCCAACTTGACTTGGCGTTGCAGGACCGCCTGTAGTCACGGTCGCCGCAGAGCCATGGTTCTTTGTGCTCTCGGGGAATGAGCCAGGAATATGACTTGGGTTGTTGGAGTTGCTCATAATAGTGGTAGTTGGTGTTGCAATGGGAACCATTACCACTATTTATAAGCCGGTATTTAACGAGGCACCAACTTATCAGCTTCCCGTAAAGTAATTTGACAAGATCGATTGGTGCAATGTAATCGTCATCACTTGTGAGCTCAGCATCTTCGTTACCTACTAGTCAATTAGCAAGGAAGCGTTATGCGGGGCCCCGCTCTGTATAGCATCGCTCACTGCTGGCCAATTGATCCCGTTCTTTCTGACTTCAAGCTTTATCGAGTCCCGATTATAGAGTAGGTTTTACATCGCTTGCTTCACTCCCGATGAAGCCACTAGCTAGGGATGTGCCTAGTTCTTGCACTTCGCGATGACGTATACCAAGATGACACCCATTGACTTCAGAGAAGTAGGATAAAGCTGTCATCCGGCAACCTCAACTGACCTCATTCGACGCTTTGCAATCTTAGCTTCGATCGATCCATCCCTAGGGATTGACTCCATTGCCCCATAATTACATAATTAAGGCCTCTTGACGATGGTCAAGATTATGGTCTCAGATGGCCGCTAGTTGAGTCACGGAAAACCAGGCTAACAAGATCCCGTCAGAGGAGTGCTGTATTTCCTTGTTGGCCTCATGCACGATGATGCCAGTCGCAGAGATACGCAGTGTTGCACAATACGTACAGATACAGCTCGACTTAAGCAGCCAACGAGCCCTATTCGGATCGTATTTTTAGAGGCAGTTGTTGAGATGGCGATGTTGGCAGCATAGGATGTTACGCGTTGTCCTAGGTGGCATCTGATGGGGCCTGCCTTAATGGCGTATATCACCAAGTGCAACGAGGATTCCCAATGCAAATAGCCATGAGGCCCTAATCGCGTACACCCTGATCATCAGCAACTTTAATGAGGGGATTTGTTCGAGATTAACAAGCGTGTTGCTACCAATAATCACCGCACTCACGGATCCCTGTGAGCCAGATGGATATGATGGGCTTGGTTTTACAGCTTTTAATTAGCTTTGATCTAGGTTAGGAAATTGATTCCTAATTAGTGCTCATTCCTGACTGACTTCCATAAAAACAGTATTGTGTTCCATAGGGTAAGTCCATGTCTCGTTGTGTGACCCTTCATCGTAGTCGGTGGTCTATGGAGTATTCGACTCATTCGTCAAAATTTTCGACTGGGCTCTACATATTCAATGGGCTCAAAAGAAAATCACCTCCTTTTCAACCGTGAACCTATTACTATAACTGTTGGGGCCATTTGACCTCCCTTTTAACATACTTCCTTTTAAAATTCCAAAAGAGCACTTTCTTGTACAGCTACCTCAATGTCCTCGTTTTATGGACACGAAGGTTTGGTGGAGGCCAGAATAATCCCTCGCCTTGATTATTCCTCGTATAAAACGTATCTGGTGATACTGGTGTGCGCGGTTAGCCTCCTGTCCTTCGTGAGGACCAGGTCTGGGCTGAACATAAACCGTTCGGTCATCTCTTTACTATCTGGAGGAATAATGGTCGTGTTCGACGTAATCACTCCTGGCGAGGCCTACAGTAGTTTGCACGGAAGCTCTCTATTGCTTCTATTTGCTTTTATGATTATTATAACCAAATTTAATGACAAGGTAAGGTTCACTGGATCCAGCTATTGGCAAGTTCCTCGCAAACCTTCCTTTCTACCTAGGGTTTCATATTTTACTTTCGACAACTCTTGTTGTGGGGTTCCCCAACTCCAAAAGCGCTGATGTTACGGCTATCGCTTTTATCTGGAGTGTTGGGATTCTTTTTCATGACAGATATCTCCGCGGTGTATATTAGCACGGTGGTAATGACCTTGTGCGAGGATTACGGGCTAGACATTGAGCCTTTCGCCGTCGCTGCTGTAAGCTTAATTATGGGCGACCACTGTTATGAATACATGGACTAACTTCGGCCCGGTCTGTCACTAATTAATAGGTCACCGCAAGTAATATCGGTTCAACAGCATGTGTTATCGGCAGCATGAACAATGTATTGGCGCATGAAATGAGTCCAGGCCTAGATTTCTTACCATTTTTCCTACGGATGTCCATACCTGCCATCTTGGGTTTATTAGTTAATTCCATCTTTCTATGGATCTACTATCGAAGATCACTCTCCCAGGCAAGGCTGTCGGCATCTAGTCATGCAGAGCATAACTATATCGCAGTGGATTCTCCCGAATTTTACAAAATTGCCGAGGAATATGCCAAGGCTGCGCAGAACAGAAACACACTTTATATTGATGAGGGCAACAGCAGCCACTCCACAGGGCCTATCTCCATCACCATTTCGAATACCGCACCCGAGGTTGATGAGAACTCACGCTTATTAAGCCATCCTTTGCCTGTCTACTGTGACATTTTATCCACTTCGCCGGAGAGTATCTCTAGCTACGAGTATGCGAATACTCCACCGAGTACGCCCGTGGATCCTCAGGCTATAAGAGTGTCCATCCCCGGAGTTTGCCCACCGTCACCCCCGCCATCGTTATCGATCCCTGCAGCTGGGTTTTACACATCAAGCGGGCGATCATCGCTACGACTGTCGCCCGTACGAAAGAAGCATGGGATCTTTTTCGACAAAACCATCACCGACTTTCTGGAGTCATGGAGGACGCACTATCGAACCATCATCACAGTGCTGGCTATCGTGTTCATGTACCTGAGCCTTGCTTTCGGGGACCGCGTTGGTTGGACCGCGTTGATAGTGGCCTTGATAATCGTCCTAGTAGACAATAGAAGGGAACCCAACGATCTGTTTGCGGATTTGGACTTCCCCACCATCGCCTATTATTTCGGTCTGTTTGTAATGATCCGTGGAATCGAGGAGACCCCTATTGTGGAGGATATCTGGACGTTCCTTTCCGGCAAGCTAGCCACTATCTCTAGCCCGGTCGCATTGGTGGTCTTCTTTGCGGGATTCGTGGCTTTCCTCACTATGGTGTTGACTCCGGTGCCTACGCTGCTTATTTTGCTGCCTTTGCTGGAAGATATGGTGGTGAAGGTGTATGGACAGCGGTTGGTGTGGCTGCTAGTATGGTGCATAGCAATCTCGAGCAACCTCCTGCCCACCGGAAGCGTGTCTGGTTTAGCCATGAGGGTTGGTCTAATCTTAACTTTACAACATGTCGAGCTAAATGCTAATCAACCGTCTCGATCTAGGAAACAATGAAGATCAGCTTGGTGGAAGGGATCCGTAGCCGCTTCGATAGCACCCGGTTTTGGTTGAAGTATTCCCTATGGACGACGCCTATTATCATGGCCATTGGTATTGCCATCATAGCCGACCAATAGCCATTTCTCGTTTTGGATGTCTTTGAGCTGCCTAACATATTTATTAGCTATTTTAATGACCCACTCAACTCCAACATGATGCAGCAAGGCTGAATCTCGAGTTCTGTCCTCATTGTAAATAAAATCAAGACGATACTTCAGCGCTGATAGTGAGAGGTGTCCCACACCCAGGGCCTTGACGTGGATGGGCGTTGGCTCGGGATCAACTCACGCGAAATGGCGATGGTCCCAAATCCAGAGATTCCATGTGTCAATGACTTTACTAATGATAGCTGGAGCTTTCTTGCATTTCAAGAATTATCAAGGGGCGACCCCTGTGTGGTTACCAAGAAGGAAAAATGGCAATGCTATGGATAATATAGGCAATCAAGTGATGTGATCGGAGAATCTGGCTTTGGATAGAACAATCTCAACGGAATGAATCAATGCCGAGGGCAAACAAACAAGACTGGCGCCGCCTCAGCAAAGGGGAGGGCCACGGCCCGAGAACCCGCATATGTGTATGTTCGTTAATTTCCAAGGGAAGACTTTTTTCCTAACGAGCTGCTTTCAGGCTCGTCCAAGTCAAGATTGGTCTCTTTGGAATTAGGGGGCTGATCCGCCTGGGAGGGCTCCAGCGTAGATTCGG